>CAJNDV010036963.1:56894-72898 GCA_905221635.1 Symbiodinium sp. CCMP2456 | reverse complement strand
AAAAAAGGCGCGTCTTGCCCAGACCCGCCCCCCCCCCCCCAAACCAGCCCAAAAGTCGCGAAATAATAGCGTTCAGCAAAACATGAACTGTTAACACAAGAAGACACCAAAAGAAAAGGCGCACGCCCCTGCAACAAGTAAAAACAGCTCAAAACTCNNAAATAACACACTCAGACCAAGAAAACACTGGCGTCACTTACCAACCGTATACCTAGTAGTAGTAGCATTAGTAGTAGTCGTCGTCGTCGTCGTCGTCGTCGTAGTCGTAGTCGTAGTCGTAGTCGTAGTACTAGCAGTAGTAAAAGCGGGAGCAGTACTAGTAGTCGTAGTAGCATCAGAGCGGGGATGACTCTTGCCATACTTGTAATGGCAATAATCATAACCAAACTTCTCATATCAGTATGACCACAGATCCCTTGGGATGCCTTCTCTGCTTCCAGCTGTGCTTTCTGGGACGTCATCTGCGTCAGGTCGCTCTGGAGGACCGGGAGCCTGAGAGGTGGGCTTTAAGGTTGATGTTCGGTGTGGGTCAGCCAGTGCCAGCACAGTCTAGGACTTTGTTGCGAGTAGTTTACGTGAGATTTCGCGCTTAGGGCTTGCAGTGTCGGGCTTCAGGAGCCTGAACCACTTCGGCCCGACCTTGAAACCCTCAGCCCATCAAACCCAAAGCCCGGACAATCGGATTCCCCCAGCACACTTTCGGAAGGGAATTCGCGTAGCATAAAGCAACGTACCCAGACAGTGCCAATCACATCTCCAACGATCCCATGCCCGCTTGCAGCACACTTCTACACCTACGTAGCACAGAGGCAGAAGCACGAGATGGCGGTGAAAGTAATCAGCCAACCCATGCAAGTGGTGGTAGGAATCCTGGTAAACGTACTTATATTGACGATCTATCATCGTCTTCATCATGGTAACCATCATCAACAATAAGTAACATCATCATCGACCCACTGTGAAAGCGGCAATATGCCAATCAGCCACGGCCTTTGGGCATCGCCAGCGTTGGCATCATCATCAAAACCAGCTCGTCAGCATCATCGTCATTTTTGTAATGACAACACAAAGCAACGACTGTCAGCAACCCAGTACCGACGACAATAAGAGTAACACTACGAATTACAAAAAGAGTAACCGTATGGCCATAAGCACCTACTGTTGGGATTCTCACAGAAACAACCTCTCAGGATACGGCAGACACCAGGTTGATAAATCAATGCTCCATGGAGCACAGCAAAAATCCGGCAAAAGTCCACTGTTAGTTTGTCTCGCGAGTGCACGAAAATGTGCAATGCAGGCCTGAAAAGCTGGTAAGCCGCTCCGGCCTGGATTGTTCCTGAGTGATCCCGCCCTCCAAGTCTTTCAGAGACTTCTTGCAGTGGCACTGCCTCACGTCAAGGCACATGCACCCCTCCGTCAGATGTCTAAGATGCCCCTACAGTAGTCAGCACGCCCCTGCTGTCAATCCACCACTGAAGCCGAAATCGACGAGCTTCCGCTGAGGTCGAGCCCATGATTGCCAAGGCACATCTTTTGCCAGAGCTTCTCCTCATCCTCGCCCTGCTTGACAACCCTGTCCTCACAGCCGGAGGTGGCTTTGTCATAAACGACGGGTTCTCTGAAGCTACAGCAGGCTCAGCGCACACATGCTTCTGGATGCGGCAATACACTGACTTGCTTCCGGAGTGCTCATCAAATCTATTGTGAAACACCTGCCTGAATCATGAATCCGCAGGGATGATTGCAAACATGCCAACCCCACCGCACCGGTAAGACAACCACTGACAAAAGCAAGGTTTCCAACAGCCAAGATTGGCTGTTCGGGTTGTCCAACACCTGCCAAAGCAAAAAGTCACGCTGGTCCTTCAGCTGCTCCAGTAATCGCGCGACTCGAGTCACAGGACTCGCTTGAAATTTCACGGCCACATTGAAGACAGGCAGGAGGAGCAACCCAAGCCTCGGCGCACAACGATCGATTCTTGCAGTGCAAGTACACAGGCTAATGACATTACCGCTATTGTCGGCCAGGCTTCACGACCTGATATTTGTTACCTTCTTGCTTGCCTTCATATTGCAAGCCTCGGCCTGCTGACCTAAGGTAGGGGCAGTCTCATCTGCGAGATACCGAAGATGAACCTTGGAGACACGTCACTCTTCACATGACACAATGCTCGCGGGAGTTTGTCCTCAAGCCTTGTGCAGACCGTGTGAAGCAAATTTCGGCATCCACTGAATTGCTGCCTCTTCGATACGAACACTGACATAGACATAGATGCAGATACATGTTTTATCGAGACCGATTACATACAGGCACATATTTGTCTATGCGTATCGGCGTAGAACAGATGAATATGAACATGTAGATGCAAAGCGGTGCAGAGCCTTCTCTGGAGCCGGTGGCCGAGACCATGGGCTTCCCGATGCCCCGCCAGGCCCCGGGGCTCACTTCATTCCGCCGTAGAACGGCTGCAGATCGGCCGGAGCGGGCTTGTACTGTAAGATTTCACCAAGCGAGAATGATTCAGATGGGAGCCCCCGGTCGGAGGGACATCAGAGACAGAGGTATTCACCAGTCCCGGAGGAGCTTTCTTGTTTTTTTTGGGGCGGGCTGGGGAGCAGAGGGAGCTCTGCAGGTGCTCAGAGGCATGGGCTTCGTCGGTCTGGCTTGGGGTCTTTAAGCTCAGGGTTTAGGGACCGGGATGGAAGCACGGCTCACAGGCAGTTTAGATCGGGGCTTCCAAGTCAGATCTCAGGGTTTGGCGGCTCAGGCTTATGGGGATTAGTGTGTATAGGATGTCGCTATGCTTTTTCTCACAGCCACAGCATCGAATGCACTCGGAAAGGCGCTGTTTTGCTCCAGCGCTGACATGACTCGCATCTGGCAAGGCTGCGAAAAACGCAGAAAGCTTCGAAGCGGTCGGCACAACACCGCTGGCTGCAGGCCCCACCCCTCTTAGATCGATTTGCAGTGTCCAGTGCGCAACGGATGTTGGTTAGGGCTGGGGATGCCACTGACCAGAATGGCAGCATGAAAAACAGAACCGCCGAGACGCTTAGAGTCCTGTCGACCCGCCGGCCCCTCTGCAAGCGTCTGGGCCGTTCAAGCACTTTCTGGATCCTGGGACACGAAGAACCTCACAGCAAGCATGTGACAACCACAAGTGTCACAAGGGTGTTGGCCATTAGGTGAAAGACTCAGGTAGCAAGTGGTACACGGACATGTTGCTCACTCTCTCAACCTCACCAAGAAGAGCGTAACACACACTCCTTGCTTTTCACGAGTCCCCCTGCCCTTTCGCCTGTCGGACAGTCTCTGCGATGCTGGTTCAAAGGACGAGGCTCCACATCGACAGTCCACGGCAAACATGAATGCTTCCTGCCCTTTTGCCTTTGTTTTGCCTCTATGAGAGCACTTTTGGTAGGGCAAGATTGAAGGAGCTCATTGCGCCTCCAAGCAAAACCGAACGAAGAGCACTAGGAGCCGCGCGGATCTTCCGCCAACTTCTTCATGGCCTCCTCCTGAAGAGTTTCTGAAGGCTTACATCTGCCAGCCAACCCCTTCTGAGATTCTGGAGTGTGGGGCGTCAGCAGAAGGAGCGCTGCGTGCAAAAGAAGCGCTGTCTTGAACTGTATGAGTCAGCAACGTAGTTTCATGCCCATAAACTGGGCGAAAGTGTCAACCGTGCGAGCTTAGCCAGTGCAAGCCTTCGCGCCACGCTGATCGAGCACGGGTAATTTCTGAAGCTCTCGCAACCACATGCGAGGCTTCTAATGCTTTGCCGAAGGCATAGATCAGCAGCTTGCGAAATCAAGACCTGGAAAGCACCTCCAGAAAGTTTGTCCGTCTCAAACCTCCGAGTGTTTCGTCTGATTAGAAAACCTCGACCCTCGCCCCCTGGCCATCATGTCCCCGCTTCCTACTGTAGCATGGCCTTCCCCTTCGATTCTCAACGCAGGCACCTCCAGCGCGTCTCGGCAGAAGTCGCCATCCTTGCAGGGATCGGCTTCCATGCATCTGATGGATGCTTTTTTGTCATCTCCCTGTGCAGTTCACGGTGAAAGCCTTGGGATGTAGGAAAATATCAACCTGGCCTTGGACCGGCCCTTACGCTTTCCGGTTTACCGAGGTCCAATTCCTGTGCGCGTTCAGTCTCTCTCCTTTCCGCACTGAAGCGCCTTGTTTTGATGAAACTCTCAGCCGTAGCACTCATCGGAAGCCTGAGCCCCGCGATCGCCGAGAACATCAAACAGCTTCGGGATTCGAGGTGAAACAGAGCCGGCCTGAACGCGTAATCACATTCTACATTTATGTATGTGTGTGTATATATATATATACATATGTGTGTATATATATATATATATATATTTGTGTGTGTGTGTGTGTCTCTGTGTACGTCTATGTATGTGTGTGCATAGGTATATGTATATGTATATATAGGTGCAAACTTAGATATAGATATAGGTATAGGTATAGGCACAAATCTAAACATAAAAATAGATATAGATTGTAATGCGGATGTAGATGTGTATATATATATATAGATACAGACATAGATAGACATAGAAATGTGTGTATAGATATAGGTATAGAAACAGATACGTATAGACGGAGATAGATATGCGTGTATGGTGTTGGTGTGTGCTTGTGTTCGTGTGTGTGTATGTTGTGTTATGCGCTGTGCATTATGCATTTTGCATTGGGGTTAGTGATAGTGTTGGTGTCAGGGTCACTGCGTGCATGTATTGTTTGTGTTTATGTGTCTGTGTAAGTTGGCCTGGTTCTGGCTCTCTGAATTCTGGGCCCCAGTGAACCCCTCCCTTAGGCGTACACACTAAGCGAACCCCCACGTCCAGCCTCGCGGATTGCGACGATGAGGTCGTTGAAGTCAGCGAATTTAGCCCTGCCAACAGGGAGCCATGATCTGCTTTAGAAGATATCTGAACAATGTGTTTCAGAGTATGTGAAGCCTTCCTACATCGAGGGTTCTTTGGCACTTGGCGGTCTTGCGGCATCGGCTGGCTCTTTTTTGGTGGGCAGTATGTTCACTTCCAGTGTGATACCTTGTACCTCCATCTGGCAGGACCCTTGGCCATCCCACTACTCTGGTAGGTTGCGGCTTGTTGTGGCTCGTTGGTTGCTTGAACTGCGAAGCAGAGCCGTGTATCACCCTGAACCCTCATTCAGCAACCCTTTTGAGCTTTTCTCGAGCACTATGGCATGTGGTCGGGGGATACCTGGCGTACGCACACTTGACTTACGGTTCTGAAGCGCTCCGACCACCTGGCACCCAAAACATCTCTGGATTAGGGCTCGAATTCGCGCATCTTCAGAAAGGATGCCTTCTGACATTCAGTGACATGCCTTCGAACCCCCCGCTGGGCCTCCCTGAAGATGACCTTCACCCCGTGACCCTAAAATTGCGAGAAGGAAAGCAGCCCTACCTTCGGGCAGCACTGTATAAGACAAAGTTGAAACTCCAGATGCACTCTTACAGAAGTCTTGTCACAAGTTAGGATGAAACCTGAAGCCCTCCAAGTTTATGTCTAAAACCTCATTATTGCCCCTTCTTACTAAAGGTCCATAAAACAGCCCTGCAAGAGCCCTCAAGTTGCCATGAGCGCCCGGCTCCGGGCGAACGAAGCCGCAAACTATGAGCCGGAGCTCAGAATCGTAGAAGTCACCGTCCTGTTGGGTTTTGGGGGCTTTGGGTTTGGATTTTAAGGCTTCCGGTGCAGGGCTTTACACTGCGTGGCTTGGGGCTACGCTTTAGCGCTTCGGGTTTGGACTATATGTCTTGGGTCTAGAGGGCTCAAAGATGGGGCGTTTAGGGTTCATGGACCAACAAGTCTGGTCTCCAGGTTTCCATTTTGATTTTGGAAGAAGCTGAGCTTCCTTCAAGCTTGGCTAAATCCAGCGAATGTTGAGATCTTGGGACTGAAGGTTTGGGAAAAGGATTGAAGGCCTTGGGTCTAAGATGTAGGAACTAAGACTATAAGGCTTAGGCCTTCGGGTGTAGAGGTTGGGGTCAAAGGTTTCGGACTTGTGGCTTAAGGTTTTTGCCCAAAGCTGGCGAATTCAGGTCTTCGGTCAAACATATATGCTTTTCAAGGATTAAAACGTTCTGTGCGCATATAAGACTGTCTCCGATGTGCCCTTCAAGGACTTGGAGTTTTGTGATTGTGAAGAGGTTCGAGGGTCTCGAGTTGTATACCCATCGGCCGGCATCAAGTGGGCTGGGGAAGAGTCCTTGGAGCTTCGATAAATTCAGCTCCGGCGGCTGCGGGGTCGATATACATATACGTCTAATATTATATATATATATATATATATTGTTCTGGCACGGCTCCGAGGGCATTCAGTCTAGTAAAAAGTCAAGAAGCTATGATCGAAATGAATACGTAGGATAAATGCCTTGCATCTTTCAGAGCATGGAAAAAGGGCGGCAACTGGCCTGTATCCATCAGTGAATTAGCAGGCTAGGGTTAGGCTAAGGCCCCCTGCTAATATGTGCTGCTCTGCAAATGTCCCACTAACTCATGATACAGTCACGAGCCAGTGTTGAGTCTGGTGCGTAGTCGTGCAGGATCCAGGGCTCGATGGTCTTGGCCTCCGCGATATGCAAAAAAGCCAACAACTGAAGCAAAAGGCAAGACAAAAGTATCGTCTCGCGCGGCTCACATGAGCAACTCATTGAATCAAAGGCTTTTACGCATCGCCCTCCCCGCAAACTTCTCTAAGAGGACGAAAGGATGGCACCGTAAATATCTTGCATATGAGGTGTCTGAACCTAGCACGTAGCACTTTGCGATATCACTGCATACCGATCCTTCTCTTGGCGGTACCTGGAAGTCTCTGACCTGAGCCTCTCTGTCTGTTGCGCTTTGAAGCGCAGGAGCAGCCCAAATCAAACTTTTCAAGCGACGTCCACCTCTCCCTGCAGACCCGCAGTACTGGAATCGGCATGGTAGCCACAGTATAGCAAACCTCGAAGTTAGAGAAACTCTTGAAACTCAACCCACAAAGCAAGGCGGCCTTAACATCTGGGAATGTCGGGTTCCACCCAACGCTCATAGCGGTCTGCAGCGGACTCCAACAAGCACGCAACAAAGTAGCCCTTCCAGTGGCTGCAGGATTCCGGGTTAGAACCCTGCAGCAGCAAGGAATCCGAGAACCAACGAAATGGGCAAGATTCCGAAAGGGAATGCAATCGTGTTTGCACATCATGCTCCTAAAATTTTCCAGCAGCCACAAGACAAGCGCTGGTAAACATGCTACAGCCAACCGCCATACTTCAAAATTGCACCTTGTAAATGCCGCGGTCTTTGAAGCCTGAGTCCATGAGAAACAGCTGCGCACGCAGAGTTTCCAGTTGCGCCTCAATGATTCACTAGAGTCACTTAGCGTTCTAACTATGCCTGCAATGACAAGGTTCTGTCACGCTCTCGTTCAGCCGCAACCGCAGCAGCAATAACAGCGACGACGACACCGACGATGGCAACAGCGGAACCAGCAGTGGGGTAAGCTTCAGAATCTTCAGCAACGGTCTAGTGAGACTGAATGTGGTGGTAAGAGCAGCGACAACAAGGCTGGACCGGCGCGAACAACGAACTGGGACTCCTGCCAGTCGCAACCTGGGCCCAACCGTAGTAGATGCCTGCGGCTAGAGGGTTTAGGCCATGGGGATTTGGAGCTGGGCTCGGGATTTGGGCCGCAGCAGACCCTGACTACCACTCCGACCTCGCCATCAACCACTACGACTGCAAACTGCTGCGCTGATCCTCTTCCTGCTCCTCTTGCCTTCTACGACGCGACTAAGACGATCGCATCCATTCCAACTGCAACTACTGCTTTATCCCCGGAGCTCAGTTCTGCCCGTCGCGTCCATTCCGAAGATAGCTGCCGAAGGAGGTTTCGAACGGAAGAGGAAAGGAATCATCAAGAGCCGTTTGCTGACGGTTCAACCGTCTCCAAGCAAAGAGCCAAACAGCCTAGCTCCTTGATTAGATCCCGAACACTCGAAGCCCTAAATCCCGACACCGGCAAGATCCCAAGACCCCAAAACGCTCGCTTGTTCCCATCAATGTGCTGTGCATGCGCTGCCTGGCTCGCAGTCTTTTGCAAAATCCAGCACCTCCTTCTCCTGAGACCGCGCATTCAGCGTCCAGGCCGTAGTCCCAGAACACAGTATTCACTGGTATAAGTTTCCAGCGGTAATGCCAGCTGTTCGAGTATAGACTCAAAGTGACGACCGACAGAAGAGCAATAATCATTCGTTCAGCTTTTTTAAGGGGTTGCCTAAACTAAACTGAAACCCTAAACCCAGAATTTCTGATACAAGGCATCCGACGTGTGGGCTCCTCAGGGGCCAGCTTGCCTGCATCGCTCACCGAGTCCCATCCTTGGCTCGCAAGGCAAAAAGAAAAGCATTTGCCGAAGTCGGGTTTAGGCTTGGATTGCGCCTTGCATCCGGATGCAGACTTTCAGGTTCAAGGCTTGAAGGGCAAAGTGTTGGCGCAACCGAAGGCACATGAAAACCGCAAGCTCTTTTGGAGTCTGTCGGGACACCCAAATGGACTTCTCAGGTCCTGGCTGACATCCATATTAGCAGTAGGAAATCCCAAAAGCTTGCTGCCGCGGCCTTGGCCCATCTGAGAAAGCTCATCTGCTGCATGTGGCGTGCATGAATAGTGTACTGCTGATGTAGTATGATTCATATCTTTGTGGGGTGGTTGGCAATGGCATTGTTGTTTTCATCATGCAAATTTGTGGTTCCAGACTCGTAGGCTTTCAGTCAGTTGAGCAGCTTCAAGTAAGTTTGTCTCACGGGGCTCAAGAGGCTTCAGGACGTGGAGTTCGCTAGGGTGTTGTCGTTGTGCACACTATCACAGGCAGAACACGAGCTTGAGCTGTCACAGTGTATACACTTTGTCCTACTTTAGAGCAAACAAGCCCTCCGAGGCACTAGCCAAAGCCTCGCACCACCTTCGCCCGCAACCGGGGAGGCGGAACAAGGGCCTCGGCATGGTTCGTTTTGGGTTCAGGTGTTTCAGGGTTTAGCTTCCTGGGTTGAGAAGTAACTCGGGCTTGGATTTGGAAGTCAGAGAATGGGGCATAAGAGATCTTATCAGGGGTTCTGTTGCATCATGGAAGTCATTTCGTCCACCGAAGCCAAGTGCAACGACAAAGTGGCGCTAAGTGGTGGACTTGTAATAGCTCATCCAAACCAGTGTCAAAATCACCCCGGCATACAACCACAAATGAGAGCAACATGCACAGGTAGGAGTGTAAGAGGCGCAGTACAGACGGGAGAGCTGGACGAAAAGAGAATATTCTGAAATGTGGTTAGAAATGATTTAGGCTCCGATGCAACTGAATTGTTGAATCAAGCAGCATCGCTTCTGTGCTGCACGACCCAGCATGCCTTGAACCGTGCTACAGAAACTCGCACGAGTCATCGTCAAGCGAAACCAACGACCAATGCAGAGATCCACGAACAACGCGATGTGGAGGCCACATCGACCCGCTCTTCATCGCAAGATCGGCTACCATCCGTCAGAAGATACTCCGTCCCGGAAAAGATCAGTGACTTCCAAAATAGGATCTTATGTCCCTTCTGTTAGAGCTTCGTGGAACAAGCATTCCGGGAGTATCTTTATATACATACATTAGTTTATTTGGATAAACATACGTATATCAGGATTACAGAGCGACTTTCCAAGAGCCACACGCGACGGCCTCTCTCCACCTTCGAGTCAGTAAGAGCCACCTCCGAGTCAAGGCTGGTACCACTGTTACACTTAACAGCTTGTAGCATACGAGCATCCATTCTCGATGAACACTTGCCTTTGTATCTGTCAAAGTATATGCATACGCACATGCACATGCAAAGGTGATATGTCCTCATGTAGCACACCTCCGTGTGAGAAAAGTAACATTCCAAGTTGCTCGAGCGTGTGCTTGCCGGAGTTTAGGGTTAAAGTGATGCAGCTTTACACCATTCACTACAAGAATAGCTCATCTGCGTGCATCTATCACCAAAAGCCGGGAGTTCAAGAAACTCAGATCCAGCGTGGCATCTAGACCTGCTCAACGCGGGAGTCTTTTCTGGGGTGCACCGGCCTGACCGGGTCGGAAGTCTGTGAAAGCCAAAGCCGGAAGGCCTAGATACATCGCTGTCTGTGTCTGTCTCTCTCTCTCGCTCTCTCTTGCGTTCCGTCTTTCTTTCTTCGCGCAGTTCACTCTCTCTCACTCTGTCTTGCTTGCTTGCCTCTCTCTCTCTCTCTCTCCCTCCCTCCTTGTACATGCATGCATACATACCTACATGCATGCATACAGACAGACTCAAAAAAATCCATACATAGAAGACAGCATTTTTGTACTTGTATGTATATCCAGACTGTGCCTCATGTCTAGCATAGCAGCATACTGGCATTGACATTCGCTGTTATGTTGCATTTTAATTTTCAGGTACCCGACCACCTTAATGGATACTGCGCTCTCTCTGGACTTCTATGGTGCAGTATATATATATATATATGCACACAGACAGCTAGACCTCACTGCATTGTGGACTGTCATACCACTGGCTGTATATAACTGTATTATATGCTGCAGTATGCGCTATATTACTACATGGCTTGACTTCAAACGACATCTGTTGCCGTGGCGAGCCTTATTGCATATCCTGCATCTTGACATGCATTTACGAGGATGTCGCATTGCAGCCTTCTCCGGCACTGCAGGCTTGTCGTCTGCGGCTTCAGCAGCCATGGCAGCTCAGCCACAAGGGGTGATCTCTGGAGAGTTGCACATAATCTTATGGAACACGGGGCAGGTCCGTCAGCGACTCACGTCCTGTTTCCCGCTTGATTCGCTCTCCAAGTAAAGTGCAGCAGTTGATGTCTGCGCAGCGGCACAGCTGGCCGTCATGTGAACCTAGGCGAAAAGAACTGCAGACTTGCAGCGTGCAAGGCTCAAGACTGCGGAACCGTGACCTTCCTCTCTTACTGCTGAGGCATGCTGCCTCAACATCCACACCGTCCTCGAAGCCTATAAAAGCCCTGGGCGAGAGGCTTACCCATAACTGAGGCGCCCTAGCCAGGAGCCACACCATTGTACAGCAAAAACTCGAAGCACATGGAGCCACCGAAAACCGGCAGCAGCACCATCTTCATCATGCTCCTTGTTCGCCATGCATCGCAGCAGTCTTTCGGTTGGTGCGGTTTATGTATTCAAGCTGCTAATGTGCCTCACGCGACAGGAAAGCTTTTCTTCCTGTCGAAAACGTGAGAAGGGAATGAGGTCAGGCCGCAGCTGGCTGTACAAGTGAGGAGACAATTTGCTTGTCCGGCTGGGTTGTCAGTAGACATTTTATGCAACCGCACAAATTCTGCAGGGTACGATATTTCCAACAAGAGACTCGAGCTTTTGACAACCCCCGCCGTGGGTATTGACTGGGAAAGCCCTCTGCACCGCGAGCTCTTCACGGGCTCGTAGCGAGTGCTCCAGAGGTGGGAGGCCAGCCCCTTATCTCCTGCGGACTGCGGCAAAGGCCGGGAAGCTGCATACAGATTCCTTGCAAGACCTGAAAAGGTGCCATGGCTTTGTGCCAGGGGCGAAAGATTGAAATCACATCACCAACAGCTCCCCTCAGGGTTGCCCTAGTCAAAGGCTAGACCCGGTTCGCACGTGTAAAGAAGTGCCCAATACAGCCTATGTCCGATGTAAAAAAGATCTGCCCAGCCCCTTGCGACAGGGCTCTTTGCAGGGGGAACGATGGCGGCATGCTTAGGGCACTGCTGAGTGTCAGCAGGCCGAGGAAGGTGGTCGGGCGTGGGCAGTGCCACGCAAGACCGCCGCCAATTTGGGATTCCAACTGGCAGCTGGAAATTTGAGGCTGATCCGCGCAAAAATGGGCCAAGTGCCCAGGAAGTGCGTTCGGACTCTTGATTTTTGTGACCGCCACTACAACAAAGGGAGGCAGGCTCGTGGTTGCAAGGATCCGCCACAGGCAAATATTTACAAAGACTTACAGGGGAAGTCTCCCGATGCAGCTTGCACGGAACCTCAGAGCGCACGAAGGACGCGCCTACCACCATGACTCGGACGGTGACGAAACACTCATCACCATCATCATCATCACCATCATCACCATCACCATCACCATCATCACTGTCATCAACATCATCACCACCATCACCATCATCACCATCATCATCATTGTCATCACCATCATCATCATCCTTGTCATGGCCACGATCATCCTCATCAGCCTCCCTATCATCATCATCATCACCATCATCATCATCGCCATCATCACCCTCAATTTCATCATCATCCCCATCATCATCATCGTCATCATCACCCTCAACTTCATCATCATCCCCATCGTCATCGTCATCGCCACCATCACCATCATCACGATCACCATCACCAACATCATCGTTAGCAGCAATTAGCATCATCATCATCTTCATCGTCATCGTCATCGTCATCACCACATTTTTCCAAGTTCTTATTAGTATCATCATCATCATCATCATCATCATCATCACCATCCGAACTATGACATCATGGCAGCATACCATTACAATCTTTCCCACCAAGAAGAAGCCCAAGGTATTGCCAATAAGCCTAAACTTATAGCCAGAAGAATAACCATTCCTCTGTTCATGGCCACCTCAATGGTCTTCATCACTACTGCTGCTTCTCCTCCCAGTCCTGGCGGTGCTCCTCCTGCCCCTCCTGCTCCTGCTGCTGTTGCAACAAGTACCACTACCAGTACCACTACTACCACCACTACCACTGCCACGACCACAAACGTGCAAACGAAAACGACATTGCAGGCGATGGCGATAGTCATAGTTACAATGATCATCAACATTGTCGTATTGATTAACAGTTTCTTTTATGGCAGTCGCTGTCGTCGATCGTGGAGCAACATTATTTCACACTCTATTGCCCACCACTCGCCATTGGGATAGCTATGTGCTTGTTGGTAATGCTGGTGATGCCGATCTTCACCACTCCTGCACGCAGCGAACCGATGCTGCTGTTGAAAATATTGTCATGGTGGGCCTCGGGCAGAGCTAGCACAAGAGTCTTCCCACTACTACAACTGCTACACTCCAGGGCGGCTAATAACCATCACGGCAGGACAATTGACACCGAAGCTCCAAGCAAAAGGCCAAGGAGCAGCAGCTGACCTCAATTCTGAGATCGTCGCCCATGGCTCTGATTGTTCATTCCCAAGTCCGTCATCAAGTGCTGTCCTGAAGGTCACTTGCAGGTCACATCGCAGTTGGGTGTTGAGGTTCAAGAAGCCGATCCACGCACCCTAGAAAAAGATTAGGGCCCTGGGACGCCTAAGGATCGACATGTCTAGGTCCTCGATCATGGCTTGCACCGTCAACCTCCCGTCATGAGCCTAATCTTGAAATCCCCCATCCTGAAGTCCCAACTTACAAAAGCTGGTTCCATTTAGGTCTCTTGGAATCATGGTTTGCAGCCTGGGAGCCATGCTTCGTTCGCCTGCACATATGGAAGAAACAAGCGCAACGCAACAGCCGCTTTATATGAAAGTGGTCCCGGTATGTGGCGCGACTGCATTTGCACACATGCTCAAGACTGGGTATGCGTATGCGGATGTACACACATAATCAAACGTGCGTAGCTCAAACAACAGGCACCGATGAGGCCGGATGATCCCACATGTCAACTTTAACGATGGGCACGTACACTGCGGCCCAAAACAACAAGTTTCCCCCACAATGAATGATGTAGGAATGGGGTATCGTGCTTCTTACTACCATGGCCGTATCGGTGGAAATTCTGCGACGAAACGACGGCGGCTGCCGCTGCTGCTGCTGCTGCTGATACAGTAGTTTCACAGCATCCCTGGTGAACATGATTATGATGGTGATGATGATGATGATGGTGATGATGATGATGATGATGATGATGATGGTGATGATGATGGTGGTGGTGGTGATGTTGATGATGACTACGACGAGGATGAGGATGAGGATGAGGATGAGGATGAGGATGAGGATGAGGATGAGGATGAGGATGAGGATGAGGATGAGGATGAGGATGCGGATGCGGATGGGGATGAGGATGAGGATGAGGATGAGGACGAGGATGATGATGATGAGGGTGCTGTTGATGGTGTCGTTGCAGTTTAGTGATCGTTGTGTTTGGTTTGTCGTTGTTTTGTCGGTGCTACCACTGTATCTTGACCGCCGTGAGTAACTCAACGACACACTGGAGCCCAGACCTGACTCGAACAGAGGAACAGCCACAGTGCATTTCGGAGATGGGGTATGGGGGTGTCGGGCTTCGACCTCGAACGAACAATCAAAAACACAAAACAGTTTTAAGTCCGAAGCCGCTAAGAACTAAAGCCGAGTCCCGAAAGCTGAAACTACTCAAAAACCCCACACCCCATAGTCATAGATCCCGAAACGCTGCTCCTGTTGCGAGCCCAAGAGCGACCTCCGAAGCCCAGAACGCGATCCTTGTCAAGAAAGCGTCAGTTCAGGAATTAGCGCACCCAAAACAAGGCCCGCGCAGCCCGTTCACCCTAAACCCAGAAACTCACCGACATGCGATGGCTCTCGGTTCGACCCCCTAAACAGTAACATGCTCATATCGAAAAACCCAGCTAAATTACAAGAAAAACAGCCACCAACCCTGCCCCCCAAAACTTTGCAAAGTCAGTTCGTTTGCCTCAGCTCGCCGGTGCAGCTCCGCAGCCGAGCCACTGCTACGGATCGATCTGTATCCTTGCTTACGGGCTTGAGGAGGGCTTAGTGGGCTCAGAGGGTTTAGAGATCAGGATCTGAGGGTGGTTAAAAGGCTTGAAAACAATTGTTGGGGGGTTGCAGCATAGTGGTTTGCAGGATTGAGTCTGCGGGGTCCGGCGTTCGGCTTCAGGGGTTAGTAGTGGCGCACAGGTATCATACACCCCTGTAAGACCGCAGGGGCCTACTTCTCTAGCATCTCTGTAGCCTCGATTCTTGGTTTACAGTCGGAACCTACCACGAGACTAGATTCGAGTAGATTGACGATTATGCATCATTTGTGCGGATCTGAACTGTAGAGACTTTGGACGTTCAGGGAAAGCCGGCGAAGCCGTTTTGCTTCTTTCCGAGGAATCCAGCAGATCTGATTCAACGACTGGCCATGGAGCCAACCCGCCAAGCGATATGGTTTGAATCTGAATGACTATAGACTCTAGACTCTGTCCATATCCCCAACCCAAACTCTGTAATCTGCATTGACATGCGTCTCCATTAAGTTCCATTCGCACTGCAAGAACGGCAAGGTGGTCCCCGTGTGATACATTCTGGGGCTCATGCAGGCATGGTTAGGTCTGCGATAACAATAAACATCCGGCACAGCGTCTGGGTGTTCCACCACGGCTCTGACGACGTAGCAGCCATACCTGCATCCGAATGGGTGGAAAAAGGCGAAGCAATGCCCGAACAGCGGAAGCCCGTTCGGCCAGACGGAGGCTGAGACGGCCAAACAATGTGAACCACGGTCATCAGCATCAACACTGTCACCATCACTACTTCTATCCACCAGCAGCACTACCCCCACCCCCACCATCATGGTGATCATGAACATCATGATAATAAGCAACATCATCATCACTATAAGTCTCCGTGGTCCCCGTCAACATCGCCGGCACCACCACCAACAACACCATCATTGACATCATCATCATCATCATCATCGTCATGAACATCATGATCACCGCCACCATGATCATGATCATGGTCGTTATTGTCAGCATCAGAAGCACCAGAATAATAGTAATCATCATCATCATAAGCATCATCATCAGGATCATGCATCGGCCTCATGCAGCGTACACTTCGACAGGTGTGACGACGATGCCATGATACTTGCGCAACTCCTCTTCATCATGTTCATGATCATGATAATGATGATGATGGTGATGATGATGATGATGCCGATGCTGCTGATGATGATG
>CAJNDV010036963.1:28442-38591 GCA_905221635.1 Symbiodinium sp. CCMP2456 | reverse complement strand
CAGCAACAGCAGAAAAAAAAAAAAAACAGCTCCCGATGAGGACGATACGCATGAGGATGGCTGCGACGATACTGACAACGGCGAACATTAAGGTGAGGACACTGGTTATAGAGATGGTTACAGATAGCAGGTTGCATCAGTACGGACAGAAAAGCTTGCTGCTTGCGTCACGATATTCGCGATGAGTACCGCTTTTTCCTGCCGGTATTGGTATTCATACCGCTATGCAAAGCTATGCAGTCGTCAGAAAATGCTTTTAGTCTTCATACTTAATGATACTGCATAAGACAAGTAAGATGAAATCCATGCCCTCGGCATTCTCCGAAACCCCAAGGCAGTCCTCTGCACGATTCATGGTCGATCGCGCAAACATCACCATCTTATACTGTGCGCTCACCGAGACCCCTTGCAACTGAAAGGGCCTGAATCCCTCTCACGAAGTAACTCGGGAGAACCAAAGCCATCAAGCAAAGGGTATCCAGGAGTGCCCTCATCCAGAACAATTGTTATTCGGGTAGCAATGTGGGGCCTGTGTTTCAGGAAGTTTTGTCAGGTCGAGTTTAAGCAAACCTATCTCAAAACTTGCCGAGGTGTACACACTGCTTCTGCATCATACTACAAGGCTTAAACCCTGACCAAACCCCTCCTGGGGCACCGGAGGCCCCAAAGCCACCTGCGGTCCGAACCTCAGCCGGTCTGCTCAGTTCGGGGATGTGCTTCGAACAGCACAAGCTTTATAAGGTTAGCCGTGAAGTAAGCAAAAAGAGGGTCCTGCAAGCAGATGGTGCTGTTTCTTGGGCTTGGATCGTACAGTGCCATGTTTGGGATGTTGAAAGTTGGCAGCTGCCGCCACGGTGTGAGCAGGCGTGTTGAGTAGGGGTTAAACCGGGGCGAGCCTTCTTGAATTAAGAATCGCTTGAGGGTCCAGTAATAAGAAAATCAGCATCCCGCAGCATAAACCCGACTGCCCCGGCAACTACAACCTTCCGACAAGCTGCTTCTCCGCCTGGCACATCATAGACGGCTGTGTCGCCGCATATGGGAACTGTCCAGCCGGAACTAGCATCGCGACTACCTTGGGCAGAACTTCTCCGTGCGCCTTTTGGGATAAGCGACAAGTTCAGCACTGACTGAAACCTTTGGAACTTCAGGCCCCAGGGTGCGCTTAGTTTGCGTCCTTGCCCCGGGCTTCAATGCGGTTGGACGCTCCCGAATCCGAGCTAAGCTGCACATTGCTGTTGTGACTGTGGCGGGATGGGGGCTGGCAGTGGATGCATCTCGGCGGTTGCGCCGTATTGCATCGCGGGAGTGCAGATTGGAACCGTCACCATTAGGGCAGAAGAGCACTGCAACTAGATCCGACCCGATGAGTGTTTCGAATATTGATGGCTTGAGCCAACCATGCGGCGATCCAGGACGTCACCGTGTTCCTTCACATGTGGCAAGCTTCCCGACAAGACTGCTAATAGAAGCATGTTGATTTCCACTGCGTGCACAGATAGCAGGTAGTGGTCGTGATAGTGGAAATTCTACCGTAGTGGTAATAAGTGCTCTTCCCTACATTGCGCAAAACTGCATTATGTCTTTCACAGGGCAAGCGCCAAAGTGCACCAAACTGCAGCACACACGGCAACGCCGAACCCGGGTTTACACTAAAATCCCCTGAATGTCCCTGGAGGCAAATTCTACGAAACCACCATGGCACATGCAGCGCCCACGGCACGCGGAGTTTGGAACTTCAAGTCGCTACGCCAAAGAGGTCCGCAGCTCCATCTGGTCTCAGGAAGCCTCGCCGGGTGTAAGGGCAGGTTGGAAGTTCAGCGCTCGAAGACTTGAGGGTACGATCATCCAGCCTTCTAGTCTTGTATTCAGAGACGGCTGGAACTTGGGTGGAGAGATGTTGAGAGTAGTGCATAGTAGTGCAGTCAGATTGTGAAGGCTCCGATGCGCTCAGTGTTAAGCTGAGGTGGGTTAAGATCTGAGTCCTGAGAGCTCGGCGACATTTCAGTTTCAGGATTTACTGCCTGCAGACTCGAGCTGGAGCTTCGATATCTCCTCCAGATTCGGAGTCCTTGTAAATCTTGGTACTCCCGATGTCTCGGGGAAAGCCGATGGAGCTGGGCACGGCCTTCATCCTGTTCTTCGGTCCACAATCGCTCACGGCGCCCGCGGCCCGAGGCGCGAAATCCATGCAAAGACAAGCAACTCAAGGAAAGCAAACTTCAGAACAACAGATTTCCCTGAGAGATCTTGAGAGCATCTCGAGTTGATCTACAATCTACATTCTGTGCTCGGCGACCCCACCAGCATCCAAACTCTAGGACCTCTAGGAGGTCGAACTTGGTTTTGTGGTTGAAGCATGTAAAGGATGTAGGATCCAAGCATAAACCGTCATTTAAAGAAGTCCGAGTCCCCTAAAACAAAACTGGGCCCGCCGACTCGAGCTAGGCAGCACTTGACAATTAGCATGTCCGCCCAGTACCCGGGAAACACGCCCATCCTAAAAGCCACACAAAATGCTCAGAAAAGCCTTGGAGATACGAAGTGTATTTAGCAACATGAGAGCTTGAAGCACATTCGAACCTCTAAAAGGCCTCACAGCTAAGACAAACATGAAAGTCTAGCCCAACACCCTGGGAAGCGTTCCCGGAGCGCCTGGGCGGCTCTGAAGAAGCGTAGACAAAGCCCCGAGAACTGCCACCTCTCCATCGCTCAGGGTGAAATCGAGCTGACCTGGGACGGGGGCTGTACAGGGTAGAGCGCCCAAAATCCCGTCCACATGCCGCCCCAGCACACCAACCTTCGACACAGCTCAAAGACTGAACGGGGTCGGTTTATGAAGCCGACGAGGCGCCGACAAACGATGCGAATGAGGATGTGTCAAGAGCCAAGCTCTTCAAAAATCCCAAAGCCTGCCTCAACAGCCTGAATCGAAAATCCCGAAACCCTGCGTGCTAACAAGGCCCCAAACGGAGCCCCGAATACGCCAACAATTCTGGGTCCTCCCGCTGTTTTGGCGAATGTGCTCGGTGCTGCGGCTGCGGGGCAAAACAGCCACCTAATTTAGGCTTGGCTGGGCTTAGCATCATGCTGGTGAGCGGGGCTTCAGGGATATTCAGGGTTTGCGGATTCAAGAACTCGTCAAGTCTCAGTGGTTCACCAGCTTCGGGCTTAAGGCCGAAGTCAAAAGCTCTACAGTAGGCTTGGGTGTAGACCTTGGGGAGGCTTCAACTTGAGGGAACTCAAAGTTTTAAAGCCTTATAAGACCTTGAGCTCCTCAGCCCTCGTCCCTGTCCTGGACCCTACAGAAGATGGTCCTAAACCCAAATGCCTGACCCCAAACGGCCCTCAACCCACAATAGGCCGCGGGACATCCTGCTGTAGCAGCCAGCGGAGAAGGACCTGCGAAGGAAAGTTCAGAGCTTTGGACTCGTGCTTTGATCAATTTTGGAGGATTCGGATAACAGTAGATCGTCACCACAGACCCAGCCTAGGCCATAGTGGTCGGGCACCACTCCCTTCTCTTAACCCTTGAACTGACTTAACCTTAAACTTAAACCATAAACATCCATAAACGCTATTTTCAACCCTTCCTGGGCAGTGGTGCGACCATGCTTGGAAGCGATCGCGACGACGTGGGGATCCTGGGACAGTGCAGGCTGTCACAGCTCCCAAACAAAAGCTCCGCTGCGAATAATGAGACATTCGGGACCCGTCTCTTCGTTTCGAGGCGCTAGCCGCCAGTGCGCAAAGCTCTACAGAATTCGATGCGAACTTGGTGATGTAGATACATTCGGGATCCGGAAACGGAGATGACCTTGGGCATGGGAGGGGCGGATCCACCAGAGTCACTCGAGATTTCGTTTGAACACACCCCTTGGTCAAAAATGCCCAAGGACTCACGAACAGCACTTACCACTGCGCTTGTGAAGACAGGACAAGCGTCCTGCATCGGGTTCAGGTTGCAGGTCGCATTCGGATTCAGAGATGAGGCCGCCACAACCTGCCCGCATGCCACACAAGATTCGACTCACCCTGGGTTGCATGCAGGACGTGAAAGGCAAGAGTGTAGACATGCGTAATGGACAGAAAGGCGTGATGCCATTGGAGATGCCGCAATGCTTCAGCAACCCCAGTCGTACAGTCGGGAACCCATCCTCTGAAGCTCAAAGCTCGGTCTGATCCCGAGGTTTAGTCTTCAAATCGGCACCTCGAGGAGCCCCAAGTTGGGGTTTAGGGGGTCCCCAGCACAAGTACCCACTCTGCTGGGTTCTTGTTAAGGGATTTAATTTAAGTTGCCATAAGAGGGATCTATAGTAAATAATATGGTTGCCTTATTATGGTAACTTAAATTAAAACCCTTAACAAGTACCCACTCTGCAATCTGGGCACAGCTATCCCTTGCCCGCGAAGCCAACGCAGGAAGGCAGGGCTGCAGGGCTCGTAGACCGAAAATTGGATCCTGGGAAGAGCCGTGTCTTCTGATTCCTTCCGGTTGACTTACAATCTGATGACATCTTGGGGCCTTTGGCGTCAGGAGTTCATTTTGCTACCCTTGGCTAATTGAGGCCTTGGCCCATCACGGCCCTGAGCTGCTGAAAGATCCATGCGGCCATTCAGCGCTAGGCCTTAGGCGTCCTCCCTGCAGCCGAGATGCTGCAGGGCAGCAGGCGTGACACGCGCTTGGCGCACGAGCTCCTCGATCTGTGCCTCTTGCAACTTTACTGGCATCGAGGGCCCATCCCTGCTTTCGGTGGTGAGGCTTGAAGCTGGCGCTGGAGAATGAGTGCTTGAGGTTGTTTCAGGTATCGGACCATGTCCATCAACAAGTGAAATAAGCACCTTACAGGGAGCCCGACACGAGACATAAACCCTGAATTCCTCCACACTGAGGCCCGTGGCTAGTCCTGGCTAGTCAGTAGCAACGAATCAGCAAAAGTCGTCAAGTCAATACTTCTGGAAGCAACTCAACATGGTAAGGGGTTACTGCCTTCGGATCTATGAAGCACAGCTTGGGAGTCAGATTCGATCGAGGCTATAGCCTGCGGATGTCTGGTTTGTGAGAGGGGGCTGCGAGGCCATGATAGCGCGTATCAGGAAGGTTTCAAAGTCGAGATTCCGCTGTAAGACTGGAAACAGAAAACCGAGGCACGGCCGCAAGGCCCAAAAAGCCAAGGAGAGGGGAAGATGGGGGCTCCGGTCCTGACCAAAGTTGCTGAGACCCAGCTGGCGGCACCGACCTGCAACCAAGTGCTGTTTGGGAACACTGCGTCACTGCGTCACTACGACGAAAGCAAGCTGGACGACAACCGTTGCACTGGACACGACAACGACGAAAGCTGTAACCACAGGGCACGACTCCCGTCACAGCTGGCACGAGCACCATCATCGCAAATCGCCACAATTACACCGCAGGTGCCACAAACAATCATATCATCACATTGTCATCTCCGGCAGCAGAGTTTCGGCAGCATCCGATTCTGCCGGGCCCTCGTCGTGCAGCCGCTCCAACGCCCTCCAAGAGGGGAGGCTGTCGTCCGAGGGAAAGTGCAGGTAACCTGGATACATACAGCACGTGGCTCAGAACCATCTTGCAGGAGGTTGATGCTGAGTAAACCGGGAATGACAAGCCCAAGTGAGCTACCTTTCGGATGTTGGGGGCCTGTTTACGTGTCAGTGAAACAAAAGTTTTTGGAAGTTGAAGCATCTTTTCCTCAACAACTGTTGTTTCGCGGCAAGATGCGGCTAGGAAGGTTCACTACGTAGGCCCCCCCAACATGGCCGTTATTGAAATGATTCGCTGCCAAGGACAGCTGCGAGAAGTCGCAGCGTGAGAGGGGGTTCAGCGAAGATAGGACTCAAAGCAGAGTTGGTCAGTTGAGGGTTGCTGGAGGCAAGGTGCAAAGGTCAGCGTATGCCGCCGGCCAAAAGCCATCCAGCTCTGCCTCAAGCTGAATGTGAGGGTTTGGGGACTCGGCATCATAGGGCTTACAGTTTACGGAGTGTTCTGGGAATGGGGTGGGGTTCACTGGTGATCGCTGACCACTCCTTCAGATCCCTCACCGCTCACCTGAATGGCCAAACCGGGTGTCTCCAAGATGACGAAGGTACTTTGCAAAACATGTCGAGCTTGAGCTCTCACATGGCAGAAGACCAAAGAGTGATATTCATAAACAAGTGATCGCCAACACCATCACGATCACAGTACTCATCATCAGCACGCTCGCCAGCCCACCTCGAACCAAAACCATCTTCACCGCCTCGTCATCATCGTCGTCATCATCATGACCATCATGACCAATATTGTCACAAAGATCAGTTGCACATGCAGGCCGTGCAGTGCAAGCAAAACGCTAGAATCAGGGGTCTACGACATGTTGAGCGCAGAAAGCGAGCCTGCAGCGTGGCATAGGCGGCTCTTTCATCCAGATTGGTCGTGGAGAGCTTCCTTTGCCATTGTGATCACAACTCAGCATTTAGCACTTTGCATAAACTGTTTCATCGTCACTGCATTGTTTGGGAAATCCATACTTTGTTGATGGATATCTCTGAGGAGCTGATGTATAGCTGGTGTGTAGCTGACGTTCACAGAGCTATTTGACTTCTCGCCGGATCCTGCTCATGATGCTGACCGAGACGTTTTCGGTGCATTTTGTCACCGGGAGCCCATGTATTTACCCTTGAAAGAAAATGTTGTAATGTAGCCGACCCTGATCAGAAACTTATGGTTTAGAGCAAGGCTTGAGTACTAAGCTTTGCTTGCTTAGGACCTGTAGAGCTTTGGATTTCGGGTTAAGGCGCTCAGGCCCCGACGCGTTGATGGCTTGGGGATTGAAGGTTCAGGGTTCAGCATCTTGAGTTTTGGGCTATCCCCAGCCCAGCGGCGTTGCCAAGTAGATCGACTCCCTGGGCACCTCCGAAAAGTGTCTTGGGCTGGAGAAACTATGCCAGAAAGAGCCCCACGAGGAAGCAGAACAGTCCGAACACGCGAGAGTGCACATTCCCTGCAAGTACGTTTCAACAACATCTCTGGAAGAAGTGTTGCGCAGCGGCTTACGAGCGTCGCCTTCATCGGGCGTAATTTGAACCTAGCGTCCCTAACTACACAACTTTAATCGAAACTTAAAGGATCTCAAAGGTTTCGGAATTTTGAGTGGCGGGTGTCTGGTCAAAGCTTTGGTGATGTTTGATCCACGCAACCTGCAGTGTTGCGTAGCACCGTTTGCCCAGCTCTCCTGCCACAGACTCGAAACCTCCTTCGACGCTATCGAAATCCCCGGAAGGTATAGATTCACCCTTGGCCCTCGGACCCAAAGCTTAACCCTGAATGTTGCGTTGACAGCTCCGTGCATTGCATACTACAGCCTCCCGAGACTTCAAAGCAGCATGCCTGGCCTTGCTCTCCAGCATTGCGCGGCCAACCTCGGCCGCGTTGCGGTAGGATTCGGCCTTGGCACAAAGAAAGTCTGGCTGGGAGTGGCCCCAGTGATCAGTGCTAAGGAGGATGGCGACTGCAACCACGAAGACGCCGCAAAGACTTGTGTCCTAGCTTCAATTATGACATGCCTATTCTTATTGAAAATCTATACAGTACCGATGCTTTTCGCATCTACATATTACAATCCCGCAGGAAGCAACTGCTTCTGAGGAGAGGATCCTGGTTGCAAGGGTAATGTCCGGATTTCGGTTGCAGCACCATGAGACATGGGTGCCCGAAGCTCACATTCTGAACACAAAATTAACCTAAACAGACGTAGCAGGAACACTGCGAACCCTGTAGCGCGTAGTTCAAGTTACAATTTGAACACTCCTAGGGCAAGTCGTGACAGCTTACCGTTCTCGCAGGGTCAAGGCTTCAGGGGCCCGCGGCTCATCCGAAATCATCTATTGCACAGGAACCCTGAGACGTTGGACATCCTCTTCGAAGTGGTCTTAGTAATCTGCTCGGGCTAGGGGAGGAGGGTGCCGGCAGTAGACCAGATTGAAGTGCTGTCAAGAAAAAGGCCAAAGCTTCTTGATTTGTCTGTCATATATGACCCCCAAATCTCAATGTGCTTGCCTTGTGGTTTGGGGGTTCTCAATCAAATGTCCTATTTTTATTATCCCGAAACACCACAGGCACCGACGGTATCAATGTGACGTACACCGGCCTGGTCAGTTGTGCAGGTTGCTTCTCGCTCTGCACAGCTGCAGAGATCCGTTTAGGATGCACAAATGCCCGGCGGGAGATTCTGAAAACTCAAATCCAAACTCAAGCCCCTGCCAACCGAAGACTCCAGCAGTCTACTGTGACTACTGTGTCGGTGACACTCCTTTGCCTCGAGCGCTGCCCGCACGGCCAGATAGCACTCGGACCTCGACAAACGAGTCCGTAATTGCACACTTCAACAACAAAATAAACCTGGAGTTTCTGGTTCGGTCAAGACTGTGATTAGATGGCTGAGTGCAGAGAACTGAATGGTGACGGCATGTCAAATCTCTCTTCCGGCGCTGGACATATTTGGAGGTGACAGCGGCGTTGAGCCATACTTGCTTGAAGTCATGCAGAATTTTGGTCCCACCACGGCCCTGCGAAGATGATAAACATTGATCAACATGTCACATACCGTGTTATGGAAATTCGAGGTGCATCGTATGTATGCACGCGTGTATGTCCATATGTCCATATGGTCCATACGCACACACAGACAATTGCTATGCACTGGGCAGTATCTGTCTGTGTGAGTTTTGTAAGGTACTACGGACTCTACATTTGAGTCTACAAGCTGCGCTTCCGAGGATGCCCACTGCTGCCGTGGCATCTGCAACTCTCATCCCAGAACTCAAGCTCGGAAAAACGACTGGCAAGGCACTCCTGTGATGCCTTTGATTTCGTACTCGATCAGGTGTCCAGCGACTAAAGCCATGCAGAATTAGGGCTGCAGCCCTGCCAGCTCGTGGGTGCCAAATCCGATCATCTGCCGTAAGCCTGGAAGCACGAGGTGGCATAGGATGTGGGGGTTGAACAGGAGCAAGAAGTGTTCAGCCAACACCACGACGATGAAGCTGCTACTGCAGCTGCTCCTGCTACTCACGGTCCCACTGCTACTACTCCTATTTCTTCGCCGTCTTCGCACAAATGCTGCTACTTATTACTTGTTCCGCATCGAGCGTCACCACCACTATCAAAAGAGCTACCATGACAAACAAATCGACCGGGTCTGGGGTCCATGTGTGCTGACCGTCCGTGGATGCGCACGTCCTATGCGAATGCCTTCAGCAGGCCTTCCAAGGAAGTACATCTCCTCAAGCTTAGCGCGTGGATGAAATGTTTCAGCACTTGAAGATGTATGTAATATCGGTGAAGATGCAGCTGCAGCAGTCGCAGCAGCAGTAGCAGTAATACTAGCAGCAGCAGCAGCAGCAGCAGCAGCAGCAGCAGCAGCAGGTGCAGGTGGTAGTGATTGTACGGTTTAAAAGAACTTGTCCATATGCGACCTTTGCGCAGTTCGACTGCTCGTCACATCAAACCGAACCTAGCAGTAGCCAGCATGCTAGCTAGGACTGAGAGAATTACGACAACCAGTGAAATGCTCAGCCATCCGCCCGGCCCCGATGAAGCGGTCTTTGCTGCCGGCGCAACCTTCGGGGCAGCGAACGTGAGGAACTCGGAGATTACTGCCACACATCAATATGATGATAACAATGGTGGTGCTGGACGATGATATCGACGAGTTCTACCGCTTCGGTTGGTGGTCAAGATGGCACGCTTTGGCTACAGGGTCTGACAGCCCGTTCTGCCCTTCGAGTGGGTTGGCACACGAAGAGAAGGGAAAGATGATGACGACGAAGAAGCTCAAGACGAGTCAAGATAGACAAGCTAATAATCAGGAGGAGGACGAGCAGGAGGAGGAGGAGGAGGACGACGACGACGACCATGGCCATCCCCATGACGACTGGGACAGGAGCTGTGCTGAGCTGATGGTGAACAGGACGACGACGTTTAATGACGAGGAAGATATGAATGTGCGGGACTTCCAAGTATGAGGAACCAGGATGTTTTCAGGATTGTGGCCACCAAGTAAGATGAGGGTACATGATGCGATACACATCAGCATCATGGCCAGGATGACAATGATGATGAAGATGGAGATGAAGATGATGATGATG
>CAJNDV010036963.1:9346-20042 GCA_905221635.1 Symbiodinium sp. CCMP2456 | reverse complement strand
CTACTACTGCTATTACTACTACTGCTACTACCACGACGACGACTACTACTACTGCTACTACTACTACGACGACGACGACTACTACTACTACCGCCACTACCTACCAGAACTACGATCTACGACTACTAGTACTGGTACTAGTACTTGCGCGAGTACTAGTTCTACAACAATAACAGCAGCACTAGCAACAGCGGCAGCAGTAGCAGTAGCAGGAGCAGCAGCAGCAGCAGTCTGGTACTGTCACTGGTCGTCAGATAGTACCCGCAGTAATGCTGACCTCATAATAGACTCACCTCCCCCCCACCCGTGTAGTTGCAGAATGCAAGTCGTGGAACGTAATTAGGACCCCCCGCCCACCGCAATTGCAAAATGCGAGGCGGCTAAGCGGATGTAAGAATCATGGATGTGGTGTAGAAACTGTTCGACACTCAGACAGATGCTTCGGCCCCCACATGTGCATAACTACGGGGAGCAGGGCCTGCATGCTTAGGGGGGAGCGGGGGAGGGAACATCAGTAGTCGCAAAGCCGCAGCAGCATTAGCATTAGTTGTAGTGGAAGTCTTCGTAGTAGGTACGATGCCAGAAGACGATGAGGGTTAAGCACCATCAGGTTGACAGAAAGTAGACCTGGAAGAGACCCTAGAGACCCAAGTGTATGCATGCGCTGCAAGGTTCCCAAGTTTCCTCTCTCAATTATTTACTGGAGGATTGCGGCTGATTCATCTCAAGGCCGTCTCTTGCTTGCGATGCACCAGGATGTACCAGGATACCTGAAGATGCCCTGCAGTTCTCGAACTTTGGGAAACACCGGATCGCTAAACCCTTCTTCTACTACGCCTCCCTGCCCTGGCTCCTCATCAGACGGTCCTTGCAACAGTGAAAAGCTTGGAAGTACTCTGGCGACATGCTGTATCAGCTACAAGCAAGCTAGTGCACCATTGTGGCTGTTACTCTCATAATGAGTGCTCTGACGAGTCTTGCCTGCATTGTTATTGTTTATTGCACGCATGGTGACATTGTTGCTACTGGTGGCATCATTCCGCTCACTTTCGACAACCCGAATTCAAGTTTTTGGTAGAGCTGACACGGGAGAATGCTCATCAACCTGCAATCGTTGCTCTGCTTTGAAGTGCTTTGATTCCTGCGGACACACTTGCACCCCGAAGGCCCTAAAAAAGATGGACATCTCATCTTGTAAGCATTGGAGTATCTAGCATTGGACCGCGAGCAACTTGTCCAGCTGTACACCCTCGCATGCTCAGATTGCACCGGTCCACAACGCCGAGATTGGCACGCTTCGGGCTACTCAACACTGGCCGTCAACCATAGCACGACCTTCATCCAAAACCTCGTGCAAGTAAGATGGGGACGTATTCGATTCAAAATGCTAAGACTTTGCCGGCAGAAACTTGCTAATTACTGAGTCTCCGAAAGAACTCAGCTTGCAGCTTGGGGCGGTAGCTTCGCCCAAGCCGGCCTAAGTGCAGGCTGCGGGCAAGTTCCGACTCAATGCGCCTTCATCGTGATTTGGGCTTTGGGGTGTACGAATCTGGACGTAGAGAAAAGGGTGCAGCACCGAAATATCGAAATGCAGGCCATAATGATGACAATACGGCTGTGGGCTGTGTGTGGACCAAAATCTGTTGCGAATGAAACGCGAGCTGACGCATGCATGTCACTAAGCAGCTTCGCTGAATTTATCATTTTGATGCATGGACATTCTGTCTGTGAAACTTTCGTGGCATTAAGCCAGTCTCAATCATCATGCGCCGTTGGGTGCGTTCGTAGGATATACTGTCCAACCATCTTAATATGAAGGCACATTGCAAACTAACCGCTCGCTAACCCTTCCGTATTATGGACCCTTTTCTGTGAGGCTTCCGGATCCACGGTTCCAAATTCATGGATCTGGGTTTATACTCTAAATTAGAAGTGGGGGGGTGGCCTTGCAGTTGTTTCTGTTGTTGTTGTTTGCCACTTCTTCCCGATCAGCTCTCAAGGTCCTGTGTACATGTCCTTGCTGCTGTAAACAAGCTGCACAGAGATGGGACCCCGAGTCAATGAACCGACATGAGATGCTGGAATCTAATGACACCCCAAAGCCTCACGCCCTGAATCGAGTCACCTGCCTTGGCGAAGCCGGAAGGCCACGGAAACCACCAAAGGCCGGACTCGAAGTAAAGCGCGGATCCTCAGCGTTTGCATTATCTGAACCAGGAACTCGAAGCTGAGACCCTACATTGCAGACGCGGAGATTGCTACATTTGGGAATTACAGTCCTTCAGCTAAACCCCTGGAGGTCTTAAGACCCAAAGCCCGCAACATGCCCCCCGGAGACGTTCGACGACGTCAAAAAGACGCACAAACATGAAACAACCAAACATCAAAACCGAGAACGAGGACCACGACCTCGACCGGAACGTTTGAAAGTTTCGCATGTTGTCACGGTGGTCCTGGGATGCACAAAGGCTCACAATGTCGTCGGCTGTATGTTTCAAGCAGAACACGTAAATTTCAAACAACCCACATGGATCCTCATGATGCTCTTTAGATACATGGAGGTGAGTCCGGCCACTCCTGCTGAGACAGCTTTATAAACGCGGCTAGCTAGGATTCATTGAGCACAACCCCAGCCAAGCAACCAAGCAAGGTAAAGCCAGCAAACTCAGGGCTGCTACTTTTCTCGCAGTAAGACGTCGATGCTGCAGAGGTGCGGTTGCGGATGCCACTGAACACTGCACAGAATGCTCTCCGTCATACCGAAGAAAAGGGTGTTGATAACGTGCTTCACCTTATCCGCTGTTGCGCATCCGAAACTTGCGCCTCTCACGCTGGGCTTGACGGATCCCAGCATGCCGCTCTCCTTCACAGCGTCCGGCTCTTTAAAAGAATGTTTCTCGGCTGCACCGAACTTCTGCTCGTCCAGCGTGGCAAGTCGGAACCCAGTGTAAGTTCAACGTGCCTTCCTGGATCAGCTGCCTCGTAGCCAGGATGTCCAGCGCAGTCTAAGTCTAACACTCGGCCGCCATTGCCGTGCCTTGCACGCCCTCATACACCGACTTGGCATCCGTCACGAGGTGGCCAGGAACATGGAGTTTTGAACGCCAGCTGGGCCCCACTTCCACACAGCCGTGCCACAGAGCGTCGAAAAGCTTCTGGCTCTGCTTGTACAAGAGCTTGCCGGCGGCGGCAGACATACTGCAGCACTCCGCAGCCATGCTGCTACACACCACCCGGCTGATCTTGTTCGATCGGAACTCCGACATCGCCGCCGGGGCAGGCCTTTTCAAGCAGTCTTTGGACGCCACAATGTGAACTTCTCCACTCCACGTTGCACCGCTAAGCTGCCGGCGCGGCCAAGGCTCGCGTCAAAGAAGGTCACCAAGACTCGACAGGGCCCTCCCCAACCGAAGGGAAAGCCAAAGGTCGCGGGCTGCTGCGTGAAAACGGCTCGGCATCTCCTCACGCGTGGCTCCCGACACATGAAAGCGCTCACCTCGAATCGAAGAGCAGCTCCTGGAGCAATGGTGAGCCGGCCATGGAAGCTGTGCCACCAAACGCCGGTAAGCCTTCAGCGACTCGGTACCTCGTGCTTCTTAACAGCGATCGTCTGGGGAGGCTGGATCGCCAAGACATAGGCGGCAGTCATGTCTTTGTAGAACACGCTGTCCTTGATGGAGACCTTAGAGCACAAGTAATCCAAGTGGGCATCCTGAACCAAACCCCACACCTTGATCTGGAACCTGGCCTCGACGGCGTCCTTGAGTTGACTGATGGCCTTGCGGTCCCCACCATCATTCCATCATCCACACGCAAACAAAGGACTGCCACCAGCCCTTCCGCACGAAGGTGCGCAAGGCGAAGGGGAGCTCCTGGAAACCACACTCTGCAAGCAGCTCCTTGGCGCACTCAAGGACGAGGGCCTCGGCAAGACCATATTGGTGCTCAGGAGAATCAGCCAGAGCTCGCTGCTCGCTGATCGCCGACCCGCGACAAAGGCCTCCTCCGGCAGCAGGGCACCAGCTACACAGGAAATCGGCGGCACGAGCACCCGGCCTCGTTGTTGCAAAGCTTGATATGCACCACACAGTAATTTTCGGCACCAACTTTGCGGCAAACTGCCGTGACCATCCGAAAACCATAGGCCACGGCAGCAACGTGACCTCGTTCGGGACCTAAAGAGTGTCCATGGTGAGGACAGAGCACCGTGCAGCAATTTGGCGTAGTAGAGTGGCATCTCCAGCCAACATTGTGGGCCCCGTGGTTGAGGGGCGCGACCAGAAACAAAGGGACAAAAGTCAGTTCAAGCTGCAACCAGGACAAGCAAGGTCCGGCGCAAACTCACTCACACAATCCAGCCTCGTCGGCCGGCCGGCCGGGGCACATCGAAGGCTGGCAAGGAGACAGGTTGTCCTGCTTGCCAGCCCTGCGCCGCAGTCTTGCAAGAAGACTCACACGTCGGGCCGCCGTCCTTGCCGAGCTGGTCGCGGAGCGCAAGTGGTCGTGCAGCCGCGCGCGCGTGATCGGAGAGGTCGCCACGCGACCTGAGGAAGCCATTTCCCGAATTGCCCGCGCAGTCTTGCCGAGCGTCGTCTTGGGTCGCATCGGTCGGGCTGGCGCAGGCACAGGATTCCGGACCTCAGCTGCCGACTCGGCAAAACAATGCAGCCAATGCAATCTCGCTTGTTGAACGTGGCGCCACACTTCGAACAGAAGGCCGCCTCCTCCTCGCAAGAGTAGCCGCAAGCAGGGCATCCGGAAAAGGAGCCGGGCTGGCGGCCCCGTGGTTACGTTCGGGCACCCTGGGTCGCCGTGCCAACGCCCTGTCGCACCACAGCTTGCGCAGGTCGAGCTCTTCTACAAAGCCAGGTTGCGGCACCCACCCCTTGGCTCCCAACTCCAACTTTTCCTGCCCTCGCCGGCACCGCACAAAAACCTCGGTTTTCCCGTTCCTCGTCAACGTTCTCGTCCTCATCCTCCTGGCGGCTCGATCTCGTCACGCACGGCAAACGCCTCTCTTGGCTCTCTTCCTCGTGCACGTGGGAACACCGGTGCCTCAGTGCTTTCTCGATGCGCTGCTGTAGCTGCCACACGCTGCAGACCACATCCAGCCGATCTATAAGCCCCGCACGGTTAGCAAGCGTTGCGCCCAAGGCTTGTCGCCGACTTGTCGCCCCGCATGCTGTCCGGATCCTCGACGGTGTAGTTCACGCGCAGCCGCTTGGTCCGCCACATAATATGAGGCCACGCTCTGTCCTGGAAGGCGGCGGTAGGATGACAATTCCTTCTCCGCCCGTTCAAAGCTCTCTGCATTCGACTCCCCGACCGTTTTTACTCCAGCAGGCCCCACATGATCGTCAGGCCGCCGGGCGAAGTGAAGTCCGAGAGCGGCTCACGTAAAGCAACATGGCCAGCTCGGAGTGTAGAGGTGTTTGTTCTTGAGCTTCGGTAGCCTTCGCCATGCCCTGAACTTCGTCCTCTCCCCGCTGAACTCCTCGATCTTCACTGGCCCTATGCCGGATTTTGAGCGATCTTGTTCACGAACCCGCCAGAAGTCCCAGCACTGCTCGAACACCCTGTGGCCGCACATGTCACCGGAAAGGTCGGCAAAGCCGGTCGTGTCGCAAACTCAGGCCTTCTCACATCATCGGGCCGTGCTCCTCCTCGTCCTGGACGTCGAAAGAAGGCACCTCAGAGCCACCACCGCGGAAACAACCACACAACAATAAAAATTACGATAACGAAAAAATGGCGAACAAATAATATCAAAAACACAACTGACACAATTCGATAGCGATAACACCAACAACAGCTAGGACTATGACGACAACGACTTTGACGACGAGGAACAGGATGAGGACGACGGTGAGACGACGAAGACAACGACGGCGACGCACGAAGACTTATCAGTTAGAGCAGCAACAAGTGTACACACGAGAACCTCGACGAGGAGTTCCAACCAGCACTTGCAATCTCACGAAGGCTTCAGTCGGAAACTTTTCTTGCGACATATGTCCAGTCAACTTCTTCCAGGTCGCGCAGATCTCACAAATTCTGATACTCGTTGCACCAGCGTTGATGCTTCAATTGCTGCTTTTTGCAGGGCATAACCCAAGCGCCGATAGTGTTGCAATTGCACTTGCCAGCGACTCTGGTGATGGCTTCGGCCTGGACAGCAACAGAAAAGCATCGTGGTTGCTGCCTAGCCGCGGCTACCACACACTAGGTCCATGTTTGGTTTATTTACCTGTATCTAAACACACCCAAAACCCTAAACCCTGCACCTCCCCTCACGAGGATGACGGTAATAATGATGATCTATCAAAGTACGACGATAATAATGATGACGGTGGCGGTAGTGATGGTCGCAAAATGATGATGGTTCTTGTGGTCATGGCCCTGGTGGCAATGATGTCGATGACGACTGCGATGGCGATGGTATGATAATGAAGATGGTGATGATGATGGTGATGATGACGACGATGATGATGGTGACGACGATGATGCTGATACTGATGTTGATGCTGCCAAGGCCACCAGCCGGTAAAGAAGGAGGCGCCAGATCCACGCCGACCACGCGTCCACCGGTCCGGAGGAATCGTTTCGCATGGGCGAGAAAAGAACCTTTGGGGCTTCCTTGGGCTTTTTGGGCGGCTTTAACTTCTGAGTCTTTTAGGATCATGTGCCTCCGCGCCGTTGGAATGGCAGCCTGCACGAACCCTCGCTACCTAGACTCAGACCTTCAACACCTGCAACCCGAAGCAGTGAACTCGTCTTGAGATCTTAATTTAAACATCTCAACACAGCCTGCATGACTTTCGGCCTGCCAGGCAAGGTCTCGAAGCCCTTCAGCCCAGCAGCTATCAAAACTTCTTGTTTGGCCATTTGTGTGCATCAGGTTGCTGGTGCGATCCTTGGCCATGGCATTGCAAGCACCATAAGGTTGCTGTAGTACCAGAGACTTTTTGATTAAGGCTCGGTTGGGGTATAAAGCTCGGACAGCATGAGATCGTCCTGTGCAGATGGCAAGACATCACAGTCATGTCTCGAGCACATAAAGATGCCGCAAGATCCCCAGAAATGAACACGTGCAAGTCACGAACGCACACGTACACACAGCTGGAGCCCATCTCAAGTTGAGTCGGATCTGAGAAGTCCATGCCCGACTGATAAGCCGCCAGGGGCTGTCCAGTCTGCAGCCTAGAGACGATCACGATCATGTCCACGCTGTGACCCTCCTGACTTTGGCACACAGGACTGCTTTGAGGCTGAGATGCAGGATTCCGGGTGTTTGTCATGTTGGCAACATGGGCTTGCACACGATACCCTGCAACTGCAACGGTATGTTTGCAGTTGCATGCATGCATTGATATGCATGCACAAACAGTCTGTTCCCAGACGAGGTGGGGTCGCAAACAAACCGCGTCTCGAAGTTGCCCAGGGTCTCAAGCTTGCAGCGTTAGACTCTGGGAACCCTCTTCAGGGGTTCTGCGTGGGTCGCCCATCATCTCCTGCTAGGGCTTGGATGTTCCGGGACTGTTTTCGAGGTTAGGTCAAGAGCTTGGGAATCTGTTGAGTTGCTTCTGAAGTGGTGCCGGCTAGGATTGAGGATGTGCCACGCATCATCTCCTTTGAGGGTGCTGGGCTTGTTGAGGTTTGGGGTTTCAAGACCGAGGACTCCGGTTTGCCATCACATATCCAGCTACTCCTTGGCGCCCGCGATGCTATGAAAAGCTTTGGGCTTGCCACCCATACGCCAATGTAACTTCGGCTCCGGGGCCTAGGACCCTTCAGTGATGTTTAGAGAAAGAACCAGGTTCCATGTTTGTTCTAGCCAAGGAGCCACTGCATGTGCAGCTTAGTTGAGTTGGCATGACGTTTAGGCCAGCAAAGCAGTGCCTCCATGTTGACTGCTTGGCTTGAACCAGACCGTAAGCACATATTACATAATTCCACGAGTTATGATCCTCAAGCTTGAGACCTCCACTCGAAAAGTCATCAACGCAGACCCTGGACTCTAGACTTCTGAAGAGCTTCATTCACGCCGTGGGGCGAAAGCATCCGCCAGCTTCGTGCGTGGCACCAACACGAGCCGCTCCAAGGCCGCTTTGCTCACAGCTGAGGACCCACCGTCACCAACGAGCTGTCCTCAGGACAAGGCTGAGCCCGAAACGAGCGCGCACCCCAAGTCCCCAAAACCTAGAAGCCCTGAACCCGAAACTCGCAGGGGTGACAGCCAGGTTTCGGTGCAGCTGCGGCCCTTGGATTTCGCAACGATCACAGAACGCCGCCACGAAAGCCCCAGCCTTTCTGGAATACATTGGATTGTGGGCTTCGGGGCATAGGACTTAAAGGCTCAGAGTCTTCAGGTTTGAAGGAGCCCGGGTGTAATTGTTGGATTTGGGATTGAGCATGCAGGGTTAGCATATCCTATGACGTCTGAGGTGTCTTCCGAGAGTTCGCATTGCTGGTCGAGTTCGGGGAGGAGGCTGAAATATATGGTTGTCGAGAGAACGCATGTGTACAATTCAGCAGCGAATTTTGGCGGGTCTCAATCCTAATCTCGAGGTTGAGGGCAGGGCTGCCGTGTTGCATCGTATACCCGGGCTGCGCGGCTTTTGCTAATCCCCGGCTTGCTCTCCAATCCCTGCTTACATTGCGCTGCTACCCGACTTTGGACAAGGCGAGACAGCCCGGCAGCCTAAACATTTTCAATGATGCGTAACTTCGACAATAAATCCCTTGTGTTCACAAACCTCCGCATACATTGAAGCCATTAAACTAAAGTCGATGTAGGTTTCGGACTTCGCCTTTAGAATTTACGAACTCATGACTGTACACAAGCTAGTCAAAACTCAATCGCGGGCCGCCGGCGCGGAGCAACGGCGCAGCAAGGTTGGTCATGGATCCTTCCAGATGCGACCGGCGAGGATCGGATACATCATTCATGGCTTTGAGACGGGGGCAGGAGCTTTGAGTAGCGGCGGCGTAATTTTGGTGGAAATTCATACATTGGCACGACTTCACGATTTCGATTTCTCAAACTCTCACGTATCCAGCTGGCACGACGGGTTCAACACATCCTGCGACTCCTCGCAAGCAATTCTGAGGTGCCCTGAACATCGTCTACAGTCTGCATCATGCCGGTCCAAGCAGTGCAACGTTGAGGCCATCAGAGCTTTTCGGCACAAGCTTGGCCCAAACATTGACCTCTGCACAGGGGTTAGCTTGCATTCGGATTGCAGGACTTGGGATAACTAGTGTCTTGCGAAGTTCGGGGCTTCCCCGAGAAACGAACTCATGTTTTGACCGATACCTTCAGCAGTTGCCAGCTCCAGGTCGACATCTTGCTATCGAGAATTTAGCTAAAGTTTGTCCACGTGTTGTACGCTTTACCGCATGAAACTCTGACACTTTCATGGATGACGACGACGACGACGACTACTATTATTGCTGCTCTCTCTCTCTCTCTCTAAATACGAATAACTGCTGCGTTTGTTTACACTTGCTGCCGAAGTTGTTCCTCATGCTGTTACAGACATGACTCACGTGATCCTGGAAGGTCACCACAGTCTTGGAAACGCAACAGAACCGTCCTTTGCCTCCGCCTCTACAGCAGCAGGTGTCTGGCGCCACCTGCTCAGGACACGGGTTGCGGGCCTAGGCCAGGGCCTAGGCCTTAGGTACGTAGACATGGCTGACCAGGGACTCCCCATGCAGCGCCTGCTGGTGCCTGCTGGTGCAGCGATCGCTCCATTTTGTCGGCTGTGATGCTCTGTAAAGCAAACCATCTGCTTCTGCTGTGCTTGCTGCTACAAGTACCTCTAGGGGTCTGCTCGACGTTTTTTCGCCACGCGTTACAAAGCACTCTCCATGTCCTTGCGAGCTCCCGGCCCGGTACCCTGATCAAGGCAAAAAGGCATGGAACCAACACAACGAAAACCCATCCTCAGTTGGTAGTGGTTGTGCCTGTGGGGGTCCGCCAGGAGCTCCACACTAGGTGGCGGCGACTGGAGAAGCCCCTGAGAGAAGTGCCTTGGTGCACTGCACGAGTGTGAAGTTCGAGAGGTCTCGGAACGATTTGGAATCTTCCAGGATAAGCCCTCAGCTAACGAGGTGTTGCTAAAGAAGTCCGGTCTTTCAAGGAGTGTAGTACAGTAGTCCCGCCACCGCGAGTAAGCAAACAGGCAAAAGCAGAAGGACTGGGCCGGGGGCCAGTGATGGGTCAAGAGTTGGCAGGGGAGGTACGGAAGTGTCGGTGCTATGTCCACTCAAATGCGAGACGCACTTTGTGAACCCTTGTCGGAACTCTAGGCACCTGCAAAGCCTCTTCGTAATTCCAGGTGTCGAAGCGAAAATCTGAGGCGGCTATGGGAAACTTCCCATGCGAAGTTGCGCATCGAAGTCGGTGTGCGACAAGGCAATCGAGAGCACCCAGCGTTCGTCTCCCCCGGGAGGAGGGTCATACCTGCATGGTCTGCTTTAAGGCATCGCCTGCCAGGCGATACTTGACCAAATTTCGGTTTAGGGCCAATTCACTGCGAGGAAAGGATGGCTCAGCCCTTTTCTGCATGGGGGGCAGCAGTGCGGCGCACGTTGCAGCCTCAGCCTGAAATGCATAGAATACACGAGTTTCTACAAGCGGATCGATGCGATCCCCACACACACACAATTTACACAAACACACACACACACA
>CAJNDV010036959.1:7719-20972 GCA_905221635.1 Symbiodinium sp. CCMP2456 | reverse complement strand
AGTAGGTAGTAGGTAGTAGGTAGTAGGTAGTAGGTAGTAGGTGGTAAAAGTAGTAGTGGTAGCAGAAGTAGTAGTACTAGTAGTTTCAGATTTTGCACTTTGTGTCCAGGGATGAGACCTCCACATCGAGAAGTTGTAGCATGCTTGTAAGACTTTTCGTCAGGTTTTCGGGGGTTCAAGTCCCTTGGAAACTCAACCCTTCGTTGCAAGTGCTGTGCCTCTACTGTCAGGGCTTACCTGACCCCTAAGACTCCAAGTGCACACATGGCAATGTAGAGGCCTTAATAATTAGAACAAGGTTTTGGGATATACTATACTATACTATAATTATAATAAGGAACCCCCAAATTGTATAGGGAATTATTCAGGCTCCTATAGAACCTTCTTTGGGATCTAGAGTCTCTTTCTACTTTGGGCTATCTGGAGCCTTAGGGCTCGTTGCCGGGATGTCTTGCCGAACCCGACGAGGGCAGCCCAATGTCATAAAGGCCCGAAAATCAACGCAACTTCCTCGGTATTTTCGCTCGTTGTGACCATCTTCGTAATGCACCAGTCGTAAAGATGCAAAAAACTGAGGCCTCGGACGTAGATCAGTTTCACGCCCAACTTTGATATGAGCGCCAAGTCTCGGTCCTTCCAGGTAATGGTCGGTGTGGGGTTTGCATTTAAGGGATTTTAGGGGCTTATAGGGGTGTGTAGGATGCAGGCGTTAGGGCGAGGGTGCACCCTCTCGCAACTTGGACACAGGCAGAGGAGGTCTCTCGGTGAAGGTTCAGCGTTTAGGGTTTAGGAGAGAGTGGGGTTTCTTTGTTGGCACGCATTACTTTGGGACCCATTATACCATACTTATAGTGAGGAAAACTCCCCCAAACAAAAACACAGTATGGGTAATTGTTGAGGCACCTATATTCCTTATTACTCATTCTTCGGGGAGGCCGGACCGGAGAGCACTATCACGACCGTCAGACAAGGTGGAAGCACGAGCTGTCTGATCCTACGATGCGAGCGTCCCATGCCCAATCACTTGACTTTGAGGAAGTTTGAGCACTCCCAAAGGGTCTAAGTACTAATGTTGTGGTAGATACTTTGGGGCCCAAAATATCTAATATAGGTACTTAGAACCCTTTGGGACTGAAGGACAGGCCTTGTGCTCCAGTACTGGGTCAATCAAGACCGCCTCCTGGGTGTCCTTGGTCCGGTTCGAAGCAGCTTAATTCGTTGCACCCATGATCACAGCCAAAATGCATGTATGCTGAGCAATGGTCTTAGCTAGCAGGGCCTACATTTACCAAGACTCTAACATGAAGAATGATGTATTTGAGGTTTGGGGCTCAGCCGGTGGCTTATCTAAGCCCTTATGGTTCGTTATGCGCTTCAGGGCCTACTCACTACTCGAATTATTATGGCCTCTACATCACCGTTCAGAGGCGACCCAGGCCCTACCGATGCATCCTCTAGAACAGAGTATGTCCCACAGACCGGACGAACACCAACAAAGCGAAGCTCAGGGCCTTGAAAGATTGCAGAAGTGGTGCATCTCTACCCTGAGCTCTACATCCTGAACTCTAAAGCCTCAAACCCTAAGCCCAAGCATCCTTATCCTGATCTGCTGGTAAGACTCCAAGCCACAAGCTGATCCTAAATGCAAGACCTCCAACAACAAATCTCAAAACTGCCCCACTCCATCAAAAACTAACCCTTGGCCCTAAACCCGTTTTGATAAGACCTTAAACCCCCAAGTCAGCCCTACGCCCTAAACCCCTTTTTGATAACACCCTAAACCCCCAAAAGGAATCTCGCCCCTTTTTCGGCCCCAGCTTCGGGGCACGTGAGGAAGTAACTCAGTGTGGAACTCTCCGGGTCAAAGAGCTGTCGAACCTGGCGCTTCCAATCCCCAAACCCTCAGCCCTTAAACCCTAAACCCCTAAACCCTGAAACCTAAACCCTTAAACCCTAAACCCTTAAACCCTGCTAAACGAACCCATAAGCGAAGCTATTCCGGAATCCTTAAAGGGTCTTTCACGGAACCCGTAAGGGCAGTATAAAGGTTCCTTCAAGGCTTCCGTTAACACTACTATACAGGGTCCTGTCAAAGGGCCGCTTGAACGTCTTCCACTTTGTCTCTAGGTCGCCCGACTTTTGGCACAATTACTGCTACTACTCGGTACTTACCTGTGGCCCCAAGCCTACAAGATGGTAGGATACGACCCCATAATTACAGGCGCGTATATTTTATATATATATATATATATATCTCTCTCTCTCTCTCTGTCTTAAGCCGGTCCCTCCTCAAAAGGCTTTAGGCGTCCGCAACAAGCACCGTGAAGACTTCCGGGCTTTTTCGATCTCTTAGGGCCTTGAGGGTGTAAGCTTATAAAGGGTCTAGGGTTCAGAGTTTAGGGTTTATAGGGTTTAGAGTTTAGGGTTTATAGGGTTTAGAGTTTAGGGTTTAGAACTTAGGATTTAGGGGCTTAGGACTGGCCCAGGCTATGCTCTGGAGAGTCTGGTGCTGGAGAGAGCCCGCGCAAAGGCAAGAATGTCGGGATTCAATAAGTCGGCAAGTCTTAGGACGAGCTTCCACATCGACCCTTGGCTTTGCTGCTTCTTTTGAGGCTTTAAGGGTTTAATACAGGGGCCTAAATAAATTACGAAAACTACTGTGGGGGTTCTTCCTTCTTATAATTATACTATTCAGGAGCCCAAAGCTTTATTCTAATTAAGGCCCCTACGTCAGGGAGCTTTTCTTTCTACGGCAGATGAACCCACATGTGGCGGGCTGGAGCTTCAGAGGCAGCAACCCTAAAGTTCCCTAAAGCAGCGGCCTTCCGGGTTTAGGGATCGGAGGGTTTAGGGTCTAGGGAATTAGGGCGATTAGGGTTTGGGGTTTAAGAGTTTAGGGTTTAGGTGTTTGGGGCTTAGGAGTTTTGGGGTTCAGGGGATTAGGGCTTTAGGGTTTTAGGGTTTGGGGTTTAAGGGTTTAGGGTTTATAAGGCCTCAGAACAAATCTGCAACAGTTACCAAACGACCCCACGGGAGTTGGCCGAACGGACCTCAGACCCACGGCCCAATCCCACTGCAAGTCATTGTAGCTACGACAACACGCCAGAATTCATTGAACCAGAAACCACAACCTGAATTTCGAAAAAGCAGTGAAGATGAAATCTAACCCAACACCGTACACAAACGATTCAATAACCTATGCCACCTCACTTTCCCCCCAAAAGCATCCATCCTCCAGGCCCAAATCCTACGCTCTTTAACCACACCTCCGGGCTTCTCGCAGTCAACGGGCCGTCCTGCAAATCGATATGCAGGGGTAATGGGCTCAGATATTCAAGGTTAGGGATGTCGGGGTCAAGTGTTTACTGTAAAGGGTTACCAGTATGATGAGGGCTTTGGGCTTCTTCATAGGGCTGTAGCATAGGGGTATACAATTCTTAGTATGAACGCCTCATTATGGCTCCGGACAAGTTCTTGTTTGGGTGCTTCGGGGCTTAAGTTTGAAGGTCACTGTGGGCGATGACCTTTGCCGGCAAAACGACGTAGTGAAAAGGGACCCCAAAGGACGCGACGGCACAGGACAACCAGCCTGGGTCACAAAATCCAGACCCCGAAACCAATCATAGAAGCATTATGCCCTACAACCTAAACCCTAAACTCATATAGGCATAATGTGTCCTACATAGCGCCTTGAAGCCCCAGATAGATAGCGGGACCCGATGCGAGCCAACAGCTACAAAATAGGAAACCTCGCTGGGTGCAGACTTTGGGCTTAGAGCGTAATATAGGAGCCATAATAATTAGATAATAGGGTTTTGGGGCCCCTTATGCTATAGTTGTATAAGAAGGAACCCCAAAATGCTTATAGGAAAGTATTAAGGCCTCTATATTCGGGTTTAGCACCAGCGCTTGAATCATGGCTTTCCAGCGTTGAAGCGCACCGGCTTTAACAGGTTTCCCAATGGCAGCCGCTGTGGCATCTAGGCCGGGTTTAGGTTTTAAGGGTTTAGGGTTTAGGGCACGACCTTTTGTATGGGAGCCGCAACACTTGGGGCTACTATGGCTTAGCACCCCAAAGGTGTGACCCATGCATGTTTTCCCACAAGCTGAAGTCCATATACACACCCCGTGCAATCCTCAGCACCCAGCTCGTTAAACCTGATCCTCGACATAAATGCTCCTTTATTCCAGGCTAACCCTTGAAGCCTCAACGGCCCAAAACTTCCTCATTTGTTCGGGAAAGTCTCAAAAAAGCATCTTGCAGGGAACCTGCCTGGGCTCCGACTGTGGGGAGCTGCCCCACCATCCACTGCGACGCCTCATCCCTCACGGTGTCGAGCGCCAAGTCCTCTGACAAACTTGGCTACCCTAAACCCTAAACCCTAAACTAGGGTTCTTGATGTCAGGGTTGGTTCTGGCTCACGAGGGCTTAAGGTTGAGGGTTTGGGGTTTACGGACTGACGGAATCCATTTCTTGAAATTCGTGCCGGGCTCTATACCCGGAGAACCCTCTGGACTCCCTGGATGCTGCGTCCAGCCAAGCAACAAGGGGTTTAGGGCCTCATGCCGCCAACAAATCCAAAAGTCGCCTTCCTTCCGCCCTGAAGGTAAAGTAGCGCGCGTCTCAGCACTTATCATCGACCGAGCCCTAATGTGTTGGGCTTGGGATCTAAGAGCAGCCGAAGGCTCTTTTCGTGATACTCAACGTGATCCTCAGCATCCCACAGCGCTTACCTACAAGCATGGATACCCTGCGTATCTCAATTGCCATCAAGGCGCCACTATATTTTTGCGCCCTAAAGATCCCAATTCTAAACGACACTTGTTGCCCTGCAGTGGCTGAGCCCGTTATTTCAGCAGCCTAAGTCGCTATACCCTCCTTCCTGCTACACTATATGAGCAAAAAACCAAAGCACTTTGACAATCCCCCTTACTCTTCCCCCCTTCACTTGATGCATGCCACTCTATGCTCCAGAGCCTACCTAGACCCCCAAACTACCCTCTAATATACCCTTCCCACAATTAAGGACCATAAGGGCTCTATTCAAGGGCCCTTATGGGGGGTCCTGGTAGACACGGTCTAGGGTTTAGGGATTTGGGGCCCCCGAAGGATGCCTTGATGAGGAGCTCGGCCGAGGCACCCGTGTAACCCACGTGCCTTCCGTGCGAGGGGGGGGCGATGAATTTGGGTTTAGGGTTTACGGTTTCTTAGGGTTTAGGAATTCAAACATCAAGGCCTAGATTACGGGCCTTGCAGGTTCTCGAAGTTTCCGGGTTTGCTTGTTGCTTGTGGCTTTGGTGTTTAGGGCTTAGGGTTTAGGGTCTTGGATGCTTGGTTTTCTTTTTGAAGCCAGGCCTAGGGCCGAAGGATTTCGAGGCGCAAGGGAGCTTACAATGGCTTACAGCTCACGTTTCCAAAACCTCGGGCTTTTAGGTTCCTTTTAAATTCTAAACATGAACCCCCAAAAAGGAAGTACTATGGGGCCTATGGGTAAACCCTATAAACCCTTAACCCCAACTATGAGGGCTTGCAGTAGAAAGCTGGAGGATTTCAGAGCCGCGGTGGTGGCCGTCGTCCTCAGACAGACAGCGAGGCTAGCAACAGGAAAAGCAGGACAAAGATAGTAGGGTTTAAGGTTATAGGGTTTAGGGTTTAGGGCTTAGGGCACCAATGGGAAGCACCAATTGACAACCGCATAATGATGCTAGTCGCCACAAAGAGCGCCAGCACGATACTGAAAAGGATTGTAATTCTACTGCTGTTGAGGATAACGGGTTCAGGGTTGAAACCACCACCTAAAATAGAAAAGATATAACAATATGAACTCAAATAAAGAAATAAATAATTATAAATAAACAAATATATATATATATATATATACTACATATACATATATATATATATGTATTTATAATTGTATTTACAGTTATATTTAAAAAATGCCACAAGAGTGTGATTTCCAAGCTTGTCGTCAGCTACTCCGAGCTTGGGTGTGGGGCTTAGGGCTTAGGGCTCTGAGCGTTGCTATTCGTTCTTCAAAGGTACTATGTACTATGTACTAGTGATAAGTGAAGTAGCAAAGCTTCGATTACTAGGACACTTTCGAGTGAAAAAGGTCAAAGGAAGACTTCGAACAGAAGAGAGCTCCAATGCGGTTCTATCGGGGTAACGTTAGGGTTGGGAATTTGGGCTTGCCGGGATCGCATGGTTGCCACATAGAGGGTCCGAGCCATCACCTATTAATCTCCGTGACACGAATGAAGATGTCAAGGGGATCATCAATCAAGCCGAGCTACCGCCTGTTGATCCTCAACCCTGGTCCTCAAACACTGGACCCTCGAATCTGTGCTGCAAAGCGTGACAGCCTGGACCCTGACATCAAAATGAATCCTAAACCCTCAACCCTGAATCGTTGATCCCCTTGCAAACGCTATATGAAAGGAGCCCCTGTTCTCACAGCAAGACCCCCCACATCAACAAGTGCCGCCAAACGCTTTCGTGTTCAACCGGATTCCCAGAAAGTCAGCGTCGCGCCGTATAGTGGACCATGGTCTAGGGGTTTACGACTTGGGCTTTGGACCCTCCTGGTGAGTCGATCCCTTGGAAGACATTTAGAGAAGGGATCCCGAGTTCTCATGCAGAGTCCGCCACATGGGTAGTTCTCTAAGTTAGGGTCCTTTCCAGGGTCGTATACATATATATATATATATATAAGAGGGCGCCGTGCAAAATTGGGGACCGTTTTTTGCATCAGGACTTGTGCAATCGCCTGAACACTGACTTCCACAATGCAAAGAATTAGTAAAACTGTACAATCCCAGGAATCCTAATTTAGTAAACTACCCGGGGGTGAACCACTGGCCTTGCCATCCACATGAGCAGCGCAATGGCAGCTCGATTGGCGCTGGTGCACCTGGTGGCACGGTGGAGCTGCAACCTGAATCTACGAGCATCTTGAAACAATACATAGGGGCCTGAACAATTACATTAGCGTAGGTAGGGCCTGGGGTATATTATACTATATAGCTACATCAAGGATACTCCTAGTTCGTATTTCGACACCTATCAAGGTAGAATCTTGTGACAATTCAATTGCCTAAGTACTGGGTTACCACTTGACACACCACAGGTATATTGAATCGAAAGCTACGTGAGACAACATGAGCAACCCATTACTAAGCTCCCAGACTTCAGGTGTGCGAGAGGCTCTCCTATATACGAAGATAGTATCTATAGTCCCCATTGCAGTTCCTTTTCTTTGGTTCAAATTCTATATTAAGGATTTCATAAGGTATCCCCAAAAAGGAACTACAATGGAGACTATAGGTAAGCTCCTCCAGGCTCGGATGCTTGACATCCACACCTGCGGAGGAATTCCGAATCCTGAAGAATGAGAACCCAACATGCTACTCGGGCAATTGGCGTCCACATGGTACTACGAAGATAGCAGCCTACTATTCACAAGTGCCCGGAGATCAGGGCAAAGATTAAGATGCACAGAAGCCCGGTGCCAATCATCTTCGTCCACTTTGACTATCGAACTTGCCGAACCCGAGCGCTTAGGTCTTGTGGCTCAGGGCTTGGGGCTTGCTTTGGATTGGAGGTTCTCAATTGTCTCCGAAACCATGCGCAAGCCCCGAATCCAACGTCAGGTTGCTGGATCATCAGCGGTCGCGGCATTGTCTGGATGGATTTCACGATGTCGTCGACTCGGCCTCTCAGTTATCAGAACAAACCAAGAAACCCGAAACCTAAAAAATGATCCCCAGCCCGAGCCTTACTCTAAACCCCAAAACAGAGACCTTTCACCCTAACGCCCAGACCTCAGAACCTGAACCCGAATCCTCAAGCCGGGAATCCATCAGCCTTGATCCTAAACTCTCTCTAAGGGCTGGGAGGTTTAGCTCCAGTTCAAGGGTTGTGGTCTCCACGTTTAAACCCTACTTCCGCCCCACAAACCTCACCGTTTCCGGGACATTTTATACGGAAGTGGCACTGGGCAACCCCCAAGTAGGTTTCGGGTGATTTCCAAGCTGATAGAACCGGTCTTCTGAGTGTTGGGGGAACCACTCCATGGGATTGTTGGAAACCTTTACAATTGAACCCGTATCGGATCCTGAACAAACAGAACAGGGTTTGGGGAACATTCTTGAGCACATGACAAGTACATACAAGAGTAGCATTGGTCATTTTTCGTTCCCTCGACGACCGGTGGTTGCCAGCAAGCCCCTGTCGTGACCTTCAGACCATGTGCTTTTAACCCTGGGGCCGCCTGAACCCTAAACCAGGGCTACCCAAACCCTAAAAGCCCTGTAAGCCCTAGGCACCGGAGGGCGTTGGTACTTTTTTCTAGGCTCCTTGAAAAGGCCAGATTCGAAGGCAACTTGAATCATTAACTCCTCAGAAATTTCGGCACGAAAACCCCCAGCGAAGAGTCGCAGCACCTTCCGGGACACTGTCCAGCTTCAGTGGGAGCCTGAGTCCACGAGCCGAAACAGGTTAATGGTGGAGGGTGGGTTTAAGGTTTCGGGCGGTTAAGCCAATGTACCACTTCAACAGTCGAGTCGAACTTGTAAGGGCCATTGAAGATAAATGTCATTTTTGCCTAAGTGGAATTTAGGAATTTAGGAGTCGGGCCTGGGCCAAGGGGCTGCAGGGCTTAGAATTGATTGAGGGATTCGGGATGCAAGATTTATGCAGGTCGTTGTGGGACTCATGTTAGGTATCTCATTGCGAGCGATCAACGAAACGTTGGTGGGATGTACAGCAAACAAACTACAACCGTAAGGTTCAAGGCCTACCAACAAAGCCCACGGCTTTGCTAAACCCGAGAGTCTATTCAGTAATACAGAGGCCTGCGTCTAGGCCCTGTGTTTTTGATTTGACCCAGCCACCAAGGCGAACTTTAATAGTTGAGGTTGCGGAAAACACTCGGCAGGGCCTGAACTGGGCCTGGAATCTCCAAGACGCACATACCAAGGACCCCAACTCACGAAATCTGACATGAATGCCTAAACCTCTAAACCTCGAGCTGCACCCCAACCTAAACCCTCAACTTAGACCTAAAAGAGACCCTAAAGCAAGCGAGCCGCACTTCGAGCTTCGTGCCCGCAGCCTTGACCACCTCGGGCATGAAGTTCTCGTCCATCTCGGAATTCACGTACCTCTTGGGGCCCTTATATACACATATATATATATATATACATACATAAATACTTGTATATATATATACACACATATATATATATATATATTCAAGGTTTTAGGGTTGGGGGTTAAGGGCTCCCCTAAAGGGTTCTTTGAGGGTACTGTATGGAGCCTTTTTTCCCTCCCACTTAGCAAGGACGAGCCCGCATTGCACGGTTGTTCAGGTGCTTTGGCAGGTGCAACTACAGACTTCGAGTCAGCTGTATAGAGCCTCAGGGTTGAGGGTTCACGGTTTAGGGCCGTAAGGGACAGGACGACCCTGATTCGGTCCGAACGAACGAAAGAAGGCAAGGGGATCCCCAAAACTACCGTTTTAAGGGATAGGCCCTATCATAGTCGGGTCATGACCTACTATGTTGGAGGATTTGGGGATACAGGGTACAGGCTACTCTAATTGATACCGAAGGACCTGATTTGTTTGTGCTTGGACTTAGGATACTAGTTTTGTAGGTTGGTATTTTGGGGAGTCTCGGATTTTCGATTGGGCGCTTGGTCTCTTCGGGTATAGGCCAAGGCGTCAGTAGTATTGAACGTTCCATGAAGTTTATAGGCTTCACATAGGGTAGAGGGGGTCTAAGCCACACGACTCTTGAAATTCGTTGACATGGAATCACACACGCTATATGATGGGCCGACGTCCTGTCCGTAGCTAGAGCTAGAGGCTTTTGGTTGGCAGAGGCACTTTAGGGCTTTCTTACCGGGCTCAGGATGCAGGTAGTGGTAGACTCCTCCAATGCAGTCTCTCCGGCTTTGCCTAAACAAACGCCAACTCCAACTCAGATTATTACCCAACACAAGCTGCTAAGACTGCAATGGTCTACATTGTCGCCAACATGACGAGTATTTGACCCCTTTCAAGGAGGGGGAGTCCTGTAGGTAAGAATTCGAGAGCTATCTGGGTAATTCTCTAAATTCGGGTCCTTTTTAGGGTCCTTCTTATATGGGTGCCGTACTATATTGAAGGGTCGCTAATTTCAGAGAACTACTCATCTACCTCGTCAGCTCTGCCATCCGAGAAGCAGCCAGCCGGCACATTGCGTGGAGAGCTGCTCCACAATGTCCTTCCAGGAGGTTGGTCCGTTTAGGGTTCAGGGTTTAGGAGGGTATACCGCCCAGTTGGGGATCCTGATTCCTCTTTTTAAAAACATCTTTCCTAAATATGGTCGAGGCTTCCCCGCCCAGAAGAAAGCGAGGAAACGGCGATTGCCGGGTATTGCTATAGGGCATGCAGGAACCGTTGGGGCTCGGGCGGCGCCGAATTCCACATTTTGTCAACTTGCTGCGGGCATTTCTCCAAAAGCGCGCTTTTCAGGGTTCTACAATCGCGCAGGAAGGCCACGGCCCTCACACGCCTTTTAACTACTTTAACTAAGGGGCTGCAAGCATGGGGGTTCGGGGTTGCTGAGTTTCAGAGGCTGCGGGTTGAGGGTTGTAGTAGCTCCCCGTGCCACAGACAGTCCACTGAAAGTTAAATTGGATCTTCCAGCACAAGGTCCCTTTTTCAAGGACCCTTTATTTTTCGGATCCCAATATAATATAGGTTCGTTACTGGTTCGCTAATGATTAGAGTATGATTCTTGGAGTGTCATATGTTAAAGAAAAAATATCTAAGTGCTAACGCCCCGTATCATGTCATTTGAGGTGTAAAGTCAGGAACCCCAATAACTGTGCAAATCCCAGATGCTCCTTGGGCAGATTGCCGCTGACCACGACATCACCTGGGGCAGATTCGGCCAAAGCGCCCAGGGGCAGACTACCCAACCTAAACCGTAAACCCAACACCCTAAACCGTAGCCGTTGCTTTGCAAAGAGCTTCCTATTTTGGCGCTCGCAGGGCCTAGACTTTTTCGAACCCCCCACGGGCCCGGTTTCAAAACAGATCTAAGCGAGAACACTTCAGACCCAAATACCGTCCAAAACCCGAATCATCTCTCTCTCTCTCTCTCTCTCTCTCTCGCTGCCTAAACCTCAAACAAAAACCAGGAAGCCCTCAATCCTCGTCTGCCTGGCAGGGCCGGAAGTCGAAGAGGATGCTTCTCGAAGAGGGAAGTCAGGGCCTCCCCCAAGCGGAGGGGGGCTTGAGGGGTTTGGGGTTGAGGGGTTCAGGGCTTTTGGGGTTCAGGGGTTTAGGGTTTGGGGGTTTAGGAGTTTAGGGGTTTAGGGCTTCGACTCTCACACTTTCACATTAGGGTTTAGGTTTAGGGATTTAGAGGTTTAGGGTTTAGAGTTTAGGATTTAGGCTTTAGGGTTTAGGGCATGTGAGATGAGGCATGACCCTCATCCCCATAAACCGACCACACAAGCTTCAGGGTTTGCAAGTAGATACAGTAGTCTCTATCCCCTGAATTTCGGAAGTCCTCTCTATTGCGGATCGGAGTTTGGTGAAGAAAAACTTGAAGTTCAGAAAGCTAAGACTCTAAGGGCCCAAGTACCTTATCATCATGCATGCCGCCAATACTAACCTAGATCACTACTTTTCCAAAGCACCACTACCGCGGCACCTCCTTGTTCAGCGATTTCTGCACCGCCGGAGGTGCCGCAGGGGCGTCGGGTGTAACCGCTGCAGAGGACGCACCACAACCCATGATGTCCTGAGTTCAAAGACCCGAAACTGTTTCTACTACTGGATATACTCTTAAGCGGCATCTAGATCACCCAAACCCGCAGCGGGACGCCGTTGTAAGTAAAGCATATGTAAGTACCTGCTGAACCTGGCCGCAACAAGTCCGTCTTGCTTCATGTGTACAGTTCCGGAGAACCCAGCCGAAGTGTAAAACTGAGGGAAGGACGATTGCCTATGGTTTGCTTTGGGGGCATGGGGACAATGGGCGTGCAACTTCATGTGCGTATAGGTATAAAACCCAAATCGGTTAAAGGTTGCACACGCAGCTACCATGCATACTGCACGGGGTTTGAACTCGATATGCATGTCGTAGTATTTAGTAACGGAATACCTAATTCCCGAAGCCCGACGCCCCACACCGTGAAATCGAAGCTGGAGCCCGTTGCCCGAGCTGGCATCGGGCACAGTGCAAGCGCTGAGAGGCCTTGCTCCCTGCTTCGGCTCTCCAGCCAGGAGAACCAAGCCTTGACCTATCCCGGAGTAGACTAGGGTTCCCAAGAAACGGTTACTACAGGGGTTTGGTAATCTGATAGTATGGTTATAGTAAGGAGCCCTGAGGAAGAGTATTAGTAAGTATGCAATCGTCACCAGAGCCCGAAACCTGCAAAGACCGTGATCAGAGGACTGAGCCTGCAGTGCACTTACAGTCAGCTAAGTCTTGGGGCATGATCAACCGGTGTAGAAGTGTTGGGCATTTCGTTGTTGGGCATTTCGTGGACGAAAATGTGCTACAAACAAGTACATTCGCGATCATTTTTAAGAACAGCCCTTAACCCTCAACCCTAAACCCTGCCCTAAGGACCCACAAGGCTAAATGCTGCCTGGAGTCGCTCGGAAGGCGTCAGGTGAACGTCGGGATGCGGGCAACGGCCGAGACGGCTTCGATAGGGTGTTAAGATGATGAGGTTTAGAGGCTATATCATATACTGTTTACTATGCAATATACCGTACTATGCTATATACTGCAATATACTCGGAAATATACTGTAATATAAGATAATAAACTGTAAAACTTATGTTTAGGGTGTAGATCAAACCTTGTGCATGGGCCTTTCCTCGTCGCCCGTCAGCTCCCTCTTCCTACACCCTGAACAAACACTACCAACAACCCACCTCCCCCCAACAAGTTCTGTGCCGCAGGACTTCCAAAGCCACGCCAGAATCGGCATCTTCGTGCTTCGTGCTGCTGAAGCTCTAGGCTCAGGGAAGTTTTAAGGTGTAGGGTTTCGGCAAGTTAAAGGCTTACTGGGTTCAGGGCTGCACTTCCTGCTTAGTATTCGGCTTGGTTGAAATGTCGAGTTGGGACGAGAAGCATACTTCCAGTTGGCATCAAAGTCAGCGACAGCTCCGCATGTCAACCTGCACCCGACAGTCGCCGATGAGGCTTCGGGGGTTTCAGGGCTTAGGGTTTGAGGGTTTAGG
>CAJNDV010036958.1:0-20973 GCA_905221635.1 Symbiodinium sp. CCMP2456 | reverse complement strand
GGGGGGGGGGGGGGGGGGGGGCTGTGTAAAGTTTAGGTTCAAGTCTTTGGGTTCGGGCTGCACGGGTTCGGGTTTCGTGGCGGAGGCAGTAAGGTCCAGGGACAAGGGCATGCAGCCCAATGCTGTCGAATCCCACCATGATAGATTCAAGAACAGAAACACAACGTAGAGGGTCCAAGCATACGCTTCTATCATGGAGCGAAGCACATGCCAGGCAAACTCTGCATCGAATCTTAATGCGCCGCGTAAGCACGTCCGCATATGTATGCAGGCAAGCAGGCAGGTAGGTCGGTCGGTCGGCAAGTGGGCGGGTAGGTAGGCAGGCAGGCGGACCCTAGACCCTAAAGGGTATAAGTCTGTATAAACCTAAACCCTAACCCCTAAACCGTAGCTTGCAGTTTAATCAAAGCTTTGGCTTTGAGGCTTTTGGGGTCGAAACCTGCGTATGGTGTCCTGAAATGCTTTCCTTCCCAACACTGCAGGCATGTCCTCAAAGAGGACCTTCTTTGCCCTCACATTCTCCGGCTGCTGGCCCTCGTCGTCCTCGACCACCAGCAGAGGCAGCAGAGGCAGCGCTCGTCAGCAGTGCCTTGGCCTCGCAGTGGTACTGCAGCTGGATTTCGTCCACCAGCTCCTTCAAGTTCGGGCCCCCGCTCAAGTTTGGGTTCTTCAACTGCTTGAACAACTCGCCATACTTGCGACCAGCCATGAGCTTGCAAATGCCTGCATGTGAGACCAGCAGGCGAAGGAATCTGCCAGCATCAGAACTGCAGAGGAGCTCGTCGGGGATCGGGACCATCGGACCACCGGACGTTCCGTACACCCTGAGTGCAGGGCTGAGGGTGCAGATTTCAGCGAGTCTCAGGGATTCTAAAGTTTATGGGGTTTAGGTTTCAGGTACTAAAACCAGAAGAAACAGAATTGAATAGATGAGCCATGATAAGAATATTCTAGATCCTAATCCTTCATCTCCAAATCCAACGTCGAGAAAGCCATTGGTCAGCATGGTCTCCAGGGTCATCCGGAAATATAGACTCTCGATCTTTTGTGAATTTAAACTCATAGGGACCCATCGAGGGGTAAGGGGGAGGGCCGTAGGGGACTATACTTCGTTAAATAGGCCCTATTAACTTATTATGTCCTCAATATACAGATATTGAGGCCCCTACCCCCCCTCCCTCTACCCCCTAATGGTCCTAGCTTATGATAAACTGGCATAGAGGCTCGACGCGGGGTCTTTGTCTTTGCTCTCTGCCGACTAAGAACCAACTGCGCACCCTAAATCTAAATGACTGTACAGGACCATGCCCCTTTCTATTGAGGCCCTACCCACATGATGGTTTCCGGGACCTTACGGTCAAAAATCCTGAGGGCGAACGAACCCTAAAGCGTTTAGGGTTTAGGGTCTCGGGACCGTATTCTTGTTTGTTTTCGGTTTGTCCAGGTAAGAATATGATACATATTCTGGCCTTAAAGAAGTCCCTAAGGTACTTTATTTACGGCCCACGCATCTGTATGCGTACATGGACCCTTGGGGCCTTTACTGTACTCAACTCTCTGGGAGTTTAGGGTTCGGGGTCAGGGTTGTCTCTCCCGACAGTCCAGGTAACCATCTCATACTGGTGATGAGAGAAATCCTGCACTACCGAAAGGGCCCTAGACTATGGGAATTATGGTATATTCCATATTATCGGTAATGCAGGATTACATCACCACCACCCGTATTTACCTTGAACTTTCAAGTTAGGGAGGCTGACGTATATACTACATGTGCTATAGTGTACGGGCTCAAGGACCCCTAAATTATAAATTTGTAAACAGTTGCAGGGCACCCTAACTCCGAAAGCCTCCAAACCTTGAAGCCCAAAGCCTACATCAGCAAGTCGCAGGCCTCAAAGGTGGGATGAAGGTAGGTTGGAGTACGGTCCCTTTTAGGGTTTAGGGTTTAGGGTTCAGGGCTTAAGGTTCTTATTTTGGGATTACCCCACCTACCTTCATCCCAGCCGTAGAGCCCTTTGAGTATAAAATTAGGATAAGGATATCCCATATAGACCCCTTATAATGAAGCTCGGTAACGGTAGAGGCATCCCTATAAAATGCTTAGGTCCCTTTTGGGTTCCTAAAAAACTGGGGCCGCTTGCCATGGCAATCTGGAGCTGCGTCGCCGGCATGTTCACGCCCGTAATCGACTGAGGGTGTTCAGGGTGTAGAGAACCCTAAAGCCTAAACCCTGATATGGGGGCCTTATCGATTAGAATAGGTTTTTGGGGTATATTGGACTTTAATTACGACTTTAATTGCAATAAGGAGCCCCCAAAAAATAGTAAGGGTAACAGATTAACCCCGTTTTACAGGTGGCATCTTGGCGTTTCGGGCTCGGAGCTTTGAGGCTTTAGGGGTTCTGAGCTCTCTAGTGTAGCAAGAGGCGCTCGGGCTTCTTGACTTTTACGCTTCGTAGCTGAAGGTTTTCAGGGTTCAGGGCTTCACCCTCAGAGGTTTACGTCTGTGGCGTTACAGTTTCGGTCTATGGAGGTTTGCGCTTTGCTGCTATCCGTGAAGAGGAGAAAAGTGCAACTTCGTGCTATCAGAGATCGGAGCACTGATATCAAACAACATTACATCCTAAACCCCAAAGCCTAATGTAAACCAACGAAAAGACTTCGATCGATCAAGTGGAACTGAAAGTAACGTGTTCTTGGAAAGGGCGCTCACGATACGCCGCGTCTCCATAATTCTTCTGAACTCACTATACGTACAAACATGCCGACATACATACATATATTACCTTCCATCCATCCATCCATCCATGCATGCATGCATGCATACATGCAGAGAGAGAGAGAGAGGGCGAGCGAGAGAGAGAGAGAGTGAGGGAGAGAGAGAGAGAGTGTGTGTGTGTATGTGCGTGTGTGCCCGCAAATAGGCATGTCTGAGCCCTTAGATAAGCTCTTCTGTGATGATGTGCCACCAAGCACGCCGCCGTCCCCTTCGCACACACATGAAGCCAGCAAGGCACAGTGGAGTTAGACTTAGCTGCAGCTGCCTCAATGGCTAACTTCCATACGTCCTTCTGTACCACCCCGGCTAGACCACTAGATAATGGCATAACACTAACCACTAGTAGCTACTAGATTCCTAGATGCATACGAGGGGTGTACGAGCTGTACAGCCTCTGTGTTCACATGGACCAAGCCTCGGCTCTCAGGCTCTTGTTTAAAATCTTTGAAAAGCTCGGTATGCTGAAAATAGGTCTGCGAGGCTTGCAAGTACTCCGTACAGCCGCCTCTTGATCCAAGGATCCGGGGCTTATGCTTTGTAAGTCTTCTCGTCCATGACAGCATGATCGCCGTCACGCTCTGTCTACCAACCCAGCCCGCATCACACCAACCCAGCCCGCATCACGTCGCGGAGTCGCAATGTCACAGCTACAGATTCCGGCTTCACCTTTTGCCTGTTGGCTTAGGCTGTTATTACTCCTTATAAAGGACGGAATGTTACCTACGGTTTGGTAGCGCTCAGGGCCACAGGTATGGCCTGGACTCCGATCATCCGTCAATCTAGAGATCATTGATGGCTTTGTTTGGGATTCAGAAGCAGCAAGTTTAATATGAAATCGCGCTTTCGTTTCTTGACTGACATGTTTGCAAATGAACTCGACTGCTACTGGAGGAGATTGAAGTCAAATTATTGCCTAAGCCTTACAAAAAACGTACTAAAAACTGAACCACAGACATAAAGACTAAACGCGACACCTTAAACCATCGAGACAACAACACTTCGGAAGTGTGCCTCGGTGACAGGGTGCTCCACCTGGCAGAGTGTATGGTTGCTACTATGCTACAAGGTAGTTAGCTTTTGGGATGCAGGGGCTAGGGTTTAGGATTTTGGTTTAGGGTTTAGGGTTTAGGGTCTAGGGCTTCTAGTAAAGCGAGGCACCAACCCCAGAAGCCTGCCCACACCCGAACACTCCCACAGGTGTCTGCTGTGTCTGCACGGCATATACCGATCCCATCTGACGTAGGCACAAGCACGGCAAAACATCGGGCAATCTTGAGAAGCAAAAGTTCGGGCGAGCTCGCTGCCCTGTTCACCATAGCACACCTCAAAGGCATCGTGTCGAGTGGAGGTGCGGTGCCTCTCCCACATCTTCTGCCTCCGAGCTTCCAGCAGCCTATGCATGCTAGAGGCAGTTTTCCTTGCAAAGTGGACTGTGGTTCCAGATGCATTGCAGCAGAGTCGTCTTCCGAATTAAACTGAACCTTCTGTCAAGCCTCTATCACGAAACCCCACATGGAATTGGCCTGGGTTCTATTCGAGGCAAACCCTGAGCAACGACACAGAGCACGTCGACAGAGCAATCGGAAAACTTACTACTGTTCTGCTATGGCCCTTCAGGGTCTGCCCAATTCCCAGAATAAAAGCACTCAACAAAGCGAGCCGAAGCCCGAACAGCTCCTCATCCCTAAACCCCGTAGACCCTATCCTGCAGCCTCCAAACGGTCCTAAACCCCGAAGCCTAAAGCCAGAACTTAATCCCTAAACCGTTCGCCTACGGGTCCATTTGCCTCTAAGCGTATCTACCCTGGCCCTGCAGGTACTAGAGAGCAACACCTCGGCGGCCTGAGTATATACTGACTGGGTTTAGGGTTTAGGGTTTAGGGCTTAGGGGTTTTGGGTTCAGGGGAGGCGAAAACATTCAACAAGAAACCTAGTGAAGCTTTAGGTTTTTTTGTTCAGGGTTCCTGTAAGACGTTTGCGCAGGGGTCCCTTTAAGGGCTCCCTATGAAGAGGGATGCTTTTAATCTGAAGGGTTCTCTAAGCCTGCAAAGCTCAGAATCCCACAAAACCCACCATAGAACCAGACAAAGCCCTATCAAACCCCTCAGCCGTACCCTCGAAGGAAAGGGTTCAGGGTTTAGGGTTTAGGGTTTAGGGTTGTAAAAGCCTCCAAGGAACCTTTACAGCCTTTACAGGAATCCTGGCAAGCAAACCAACAAAGCCTCAAACGTAACCCTTTTAAACCAACCCTTTAACTTTAAAAGGAGCCCGTAGAGGACCCCTAAACGAACCTTTAAAGCCTAAACCCAAAACAACAAAGTTTAGGGAACCCCTTCAAAGGAACGGAACCCCTAAAGGAACCCTGAAAAAAAGCCCTAAAGGAACCCTTGAAGGCAGCCCTTAACGGGAAGCCCCCCGTCGGCCTGCAAACGCGGATTCAACTCCAGGAAGCAGAAGGTATGGGTCTCCGGGCCTCAGTTGGGGTTTTAGGGTTTAGGGTTTATAGGGTTTGAGAGTTTAGGGTTTAGGGTTTAGGATTCAGGTTTAGGACTTTAGGCGTTAGGGTTTAGGGTTCCGGGTTTAGGATGTAAAATTAAGATTTAAATGGATTTAGGGCTAAGGGTTTATAGGTTTTAGGACTTACAAGGTTGAGGGTTTAAGAATAATCTAAGGATTTAAGGTTCGGGGCTTGGGACGCAAGCTTGGGGTTATCCGGGTTTAGGGTTTAGGGTTATCAGGGTTTAGGAACGTTCAAGAGACGTAATTTAAACCTTTACGAGAGCCCTCCTCTGATTCAGATCGCAACCGTAATGAAAGCCTATATGCTCCCATCAATATTCTAGGGATTGACCCTAAACCCTAAACCCTAAACCTTAAGCCCTAGAAGGTTTCGAATCTGACTTCTAAGATGGGGCTTGGGATTAGCGGGCTTAAGGGATCTGTCTAAAGGCTTCTGAAGTTAGTCGGGTCTTGGGGTTTAGGGTTTGGGGTTTGGGGGTCGAAGGACGTTCGGGGGTTGATAGATTCTCATCTGATGTTGCTTTAAATCCTGGACCCCAAAATTATGTGAAAAAACTGCCTTTGGTAGGTGTTGGGCCGTTATTTTACCCTACTTTTGCTGGTTTAGGCATGGTTTAGGCCTCTATATTTCACCCCGGCTCGTTTTCACGCAACTCTGAGTTTGAAGTTTGGCGACCTTTGCTTCTCTGGAATTTTTGGCTTTTAGAACCTACTGTAATATAGGGGCCGCAATAAGTAGAATAGGGTTTGGGGGGTATAGTATGCTATAATTATAAGAAGGGGCCCCACAAAACACTCTTCTAAAGATGAAGGCCCCTAGATTATATACCATCTGGCGTTGGGGTGTACGGTTTAGGGCTCTGTATTCTCGCCGCTGCTTTTCGAGTCTTGCGGTGCGCACGTTGCAGTGAGTCAAGTTACACTGCGCCTAGGGCTCATTGCACGCCTCTGGCACAATTCAACACTAACCAGCACGACAAACATCCGGGAGTCGTGGCGCACTCGGCTCGGCTCCGCTCCAGCGCCCAAGTGCCCAGCCGCCCAAACCCGAGGCCTGTGCCCGAACAACAAACCTATTAAAGCTGCACGCGTCCCGAACAAGCCCAGAATACTGTACACACACAGACACCAATACGCCAAAGGAATGCATGTGAATCAACAGGTAAATACTATACAAAAGATAAACACAATGCTAGAATGTCATGTGCAAATCCTGGATATGGTGCGGCAGTACTGGATGTCGGCCGGGTGGCTGTAAAGGTACTCCACCGTCCCTGCACCTGCAAGTCATCTTAAACTACATCTCTGAAGATCAACTCGCTTATGGTTGGTTTTACCGCACCAGAAGCCGGAAACCTAACTTACAGCACCCTGAACCCCCAAACCTAAACCCTAAACCAGGCATCAACCAGGAAATGTATTTTTGTTCGGTTCCATGTCAATGTCGGGCAGCGCATATGAACCCGACCTGTTTAGGGCTTTATAGACTTCAGAGTTCAGGGTGTTAGGGCTTTGGGGCTTTGGAGTTTTTGGGCTTTACTTCAGGGCTTCAGTGTGCAGGGTTGGCAGAGGTCGAAGAACAGGACCTGGCGGAAAGATTCAGCTACAAGTACGCTCAGCCTGCACACGAAGGGTCCAAGTGCTCACATAGCCCAATTGTCGCTTTTAGGGCCAATGTGGTACGAATACCACATACCCTAAAACTCCAAGTAGGTGAGTTTAGGGCTTTAGGGTTTATACGTTAGACGGTGCACCAATGTGCACGGCAATGTGTGTTTGCCGGTGCTTGGGTTCCATGGTCTGTTACTCAAGATCTCGAAAGCCAACAGTAGGAATGCTCACGACACGGAACTATCACCGGGGGTTGTGCTACAACGCGCACAAGTTCTGCACCCCATCAGTCTCCTTCGGTTCCTCAGCCCACCTCAACCATGACTCAACCATTGCCCGACTGATTTCGGAGCTTCGACAAGCTCCATGACCTATAATGAGGGCAGGCTGCTCATCAGGCAGCGTTTCAAACCGCAGGCATGTACATGCGCCTTGTCCTTACAAGCTTTGACCAGTCACCGCAACTCATCCCAAATAGGCTTCAATATCGCAACCGAACCATTAAGACGTCGTTTCGAAGCACTGAGAGCCTTTTTAATTTAAAGGTCAATGAATACTGATGACATCACACTGTTCGGTCGATAAAACATCGCCAATATCCGATGGGGAAGACGTTTCAAACCCTGATGCGATGTATTTCGTTCGTGCTTAGAAGCACGGGGGGGTGGGTAGCTCGAGCTGTATCGGACGGCTGTTTTCCTATTAAGCCCTGATAAGGCCTGAAACCCATAACTCTGAAACCCTTAGGCACAATAATCCTAAACCTTGAAGCCGAATGAACCAGACCCTAAACACCCTAAGCACGCTAAACCCTTCAGCCGAATGAACCACATTAAGCAAACCCTTAAACCCTGCAGTCCTAAACCCTCTAAGCCTTCAAGCCCTCTAAGCCCTCCGACCAAATACACCTCTTTCCATGTATTGAACCCCCCCCCCCCCTTCGAATGCATAGCAACACTTTCCAGGAAATCCACCTGAAATTATACCGCCGCCTTTTTTCTGCCTATTTTGAACTAGGTGGGGGTGTAAGAGCAAAGAGCAGTGCCCAGAGCCAGAGCAGGAGCAATATCCTCCCAACCGCGACAATAGAGATGATAAAACACAACTCCTATAACAATAAAAACATGTTTCGATGTGTTGTTGGGGGGACGGGGGGGCGCTTAATGCTCGAGGGGGAAGGGGAAGGGATTAAACCCTTAGCCGGGCCTCTATAGCCGACCAGGGCGGTCAAACGCATTGCAGCGCGTTCCATCTCGTGAAACCTGCCAGCCATANNCCCTAAACCCTGCAAACCCTAAACTCTGTAAACCCTGGACCCTGGAAACCCTAGACGATAAACCCGATAAGACCTATATAGACCCTACTACAAAGCCTATAAGCCCAGTAAAAATAAACCTGGCAGGGTTTGGGCTTGCAAAGTTTACGTATCAGGATGTTGAAAAACTGTGAAGAATAGGGACAAAGGCCCGCTAAGGCAGGTGAAGCTGTAGTATTTACGGGAAGGTGCACGTCGTTGGCACAAGGTGCTTGAACCTAAACCCTACCTAACCCCCCCCCCCCCCNNCTGCTCTCTGCTATCTGCACGACCTAACCCTGAACTCCCGGACCCGGAATCCTGAACAACCCTGAAAATCCGAATCAAAGAACTATAACTATAACACAAAGAAATACTGCAGTTGCTTTTTTTGGAGGGGGTGAATAACGACCCGACCTTACACAAAACCCTTCAAGCATTGAGACCTCACGGCTTGCACTTCGGACTACATCCAAACCCGGCACAGTGTCTGCTGGTCCAGGAGCCAGCTTGAATGTAGGAACGCATGAGCTTTATGATGCTGGTGCGAACCGCAGACTGTAGCACCAAGTTGGTGGATCAGTTCTCGGACTCACCCATGGAAGCCATGGACAAGAAGTTTAACAACTCTTCTTTTGACTCTCCGAATTTCGTCTGGCTCTCGGACATCATCGTACGCAGCCATAAGCGCTTGACGGAGTCGTGCGACAAAGTCGCAATGACGGGGATCCCAACCGGTGTCCCAACCGGAGACGTCACCCGCGCGGCACAACCTCGTGCGCACACGCAGCGTGCCCGACATGATATTGCGGAACGCTGCTCCACCATCAGTGCTTCGACGCTGTAGGATTCCTTTGCAGTGTGCCGGAGCCATGCGAGCCAGGTTGGAAACAGCTGCTCCCTTCGTCACGCGTCACCATGCTGCCTGTATGCTTTCAGCAGAAGCAGGAGCAGCCGCAGCACACCAGCATCACCAGCAGCAGCTGCAGCAGTGGCAGCAGCCGAAGCGAGCAGCAGCAGAAGGGTTACAACAGAAGGTGCTCTCAGCAGTCGGACCAACTTCAGACCCATCGTTCCCATAATTGTAAAGTTCAAGCTCAGGAATCGGGTTGAAAACTTAGGGTAAGGACCCCTGCAAAATACGAACTTACCTAACGACTATCCTCAACCCCAGTACCAAATTAGTAGGTTTCTGGGACCCTTAACCTGTCAGGATATTCACAAACTGTTGTGTCCTGCAGACCTTTCGGGTTATCACAATGACTTCTATTTGGTTGAGGGTTTTAGGGTAGTCTATCCGAGAGTCCCCAGCGGTCCTATAAGTAGCTGTACTGTAGAAAGTATTTTTTTCGGGATCACCAATATAATTTGGGAAACCCTAAATCAATAACCCCTATAAGCCCTGGACCCTAAACCCTAAAGCCTTTGGACAACTAGGCGCCGTGCACGTCGGGCTTGGCAATCACGGGAGGACCTTCCTCGAAAATCTTCCTGGGCTCTCAGGTTTTCGCTAAGGCTCGAAAGGACCCAACTCGGGTTTGGCATAGTGGGGTTTAGGGATAGTAGTTATGTAGGTTAGTATTGGGAGAGTATATGATTAATTATTAGGCACTCGGAACTTTAAGGTTTTTGACTTGGAGGTTGGGGGGTTCAGAGTTGAAGGTTTAGGAGTTCGCACGTTGAACGGCTTGGCACGCTTGAGTTTAAAATGTGGGATCCCGGGCTCCCAAGTCAGGGGCTTGGGGGTTTATAGTAGTCGTCAGCAACTTGGACAACCGGTCACGGCCCACCAACCCAAGAGCAAAAAAGGCCAAGTCCACCCCTCTGCAACACTCCAAGATTATGGCCGCTACTGTGGCGGTTTAGGGGTTACAGGCTTGTTTTGTTGTGGAGAACTTCGACCTGGATTGAACTGGCCGACACCCTGAACCCCAAGAGTCGGACATGCAACTTGAACCCGGCTAGACAGTGATGTCTAAATCTAAACCCCGAGTCAGAACGGTCATAGCAATGGGTTGAGTAGGAGTTGGATTGCGTGAACTACCGTGTGACCACTACCACGAGGACGCCGACAACGAGACGACGAACCTCTAAACCCCAAGCCTAATGAACCCTAAACCCTAAACCCTAAACCCTAAACCCCGAGCCCCTAAGCCGTTTGAGGCGGCCGGTGCTGCAGATCTTTGCTGTCTTGAGCCTTCGAAGACCAAAAGACTCCTTTATTCATAGAGCTCTAACCTCCTTCAAGTAGCTGGACTGGCGCAGTTTCCCAGGGGCTTAATATAGGGGCCTTAACAATTAGAATAGGGCTTGCGGGGTATATAACCTCTACTGTGGGGGGGTTTAGGGTTTTAGGGCTTAGGGCCTTCATAAACAGAATAGGGTTTTGGGTTCCTTTACAGTGTAGATAGATCAAGGAACCCTAGGGAGGAATATTAATATTGCAATCATCCAGGCTTCTATAGTACCTATAGAGTCTCAAGTGTCAAGTTGTAGCTCCCTTGTGGGGCTGCCTTACTTATAGGACCCTTGATCTTTATTTTGATAAGTTTATAAACCCAAAAAAGAACTACACCGGAGACCTAAACCCTAATCCCTAAAACCCTCAGCCCCTAACGGGGGCCCTTCGAAGGAACCTTTCGAGCCAAGTCACTGGAAGCGCCGCTGGGTCGAGCAGTCACGGCCGTTTAAGGCCAGGGTGTTGCCATACCTCCCGGGTTTCGTTGCTTTGGGTCTAATGGGAATTTAGGGGTTGGGGCTTGTAGTGTCGAAGGCAAAGGATAAAGAGCGGTTTAAGGTTTAGGATCACTTTAGGGTCTTCGGGGTCTTTAGGGTCTAGGGTTTATAGTGCTTTTGGTCTTCATCCAGGGTGGTTTAGGAGTCAGGGACGACTCCCCCGAATCTGAAGCCTCAACCCCAACCGCCCCAATCGCAGTGTACACTCTAACATCCCGAATGCCTGGTGATAAGGGGTCTGTGACAACTTGCCGGTTTTAGGATTAGGATCAGAGGCTCCAGGTGTAGGGCTTAATTAGGGGTGCTGCAGGGCTTTGGGTTTATAAGGTCTCAGTCTGAGTCACTGGAGATCCCAGTTAGCCGATGCTCGTATGATGCCACAAGCGACCTTCAACTAATGCCTAGGCACTTAAACTCTCCACTGTTAAATCCGAGGTTTTCCCCGAAACCCTCCACCATCAGATGACAATATATCAGTCTCTAGCTTTTGTGACCTCAGCTTCGGCTGAGAAACGGTTGGGAGCATCTTTGGTGGCTCTAGTGACTCCGTGAGCACCGTAAGGTTTTGAATATGCGGCCTCTCCATTTTCAGACCCCTGATAAATGCACCACGCTCGTGTAAGAAATCTCCAGGCCCCTGTTAATGCTGCCCATGCATCCAAGAGCGATGTGCTACACCGACCCTTTATTGAGCACTGCCTGAAGCAGGAAACCCCAAGCCCTCAAGCTCAAAAAACTGGCACAGCACAACCCCCAACGCAGAGCACTTAATCGCCCATACTCCGGCTTCCCCAAAACATGCCATGGATATTCAACTCTATCAATGCGCTTGCACCTTTAACCGAACATACTTTGAATACAATACACCCTAAACTAAACCTGCAGCCCTAATGTTGACTTCATTTATATGAATCCCTCCTCAAATATCAAACCCGATCCCCAGAACTCAAGCATCAACCCCCCCCTCATGTATAAAACCCGATTCCCGGAAACCTACTTGTTTATCCTTCTGTATTAATAACAATACTACGACGACCGACCCCCCCCCCTATAGTCAATCTCCTGGCCCTGAAATCAATCGAGGGGGGATGTCAACATTTACTCCAACTGTATGATAAGATACGGAGTACAGTGTTGCCCTCCGTCGAGCGCACTCGTCGCCCAAAATCTGGATTTCCAGGTGGCGTGCCTTTGAAACCATCTGCCTCAGGTTTTCATCCAGCGACGGCTTCCGCAATGCTTGCCCGAAGCCCTAAACTTGTCAAGCCCAAACCTTGATCCGTCTCATCGCGTGAAGCCCCTTCTCAACCCTAATTAGTTAAGTCTAAACCCGCAACTCTAAACCCTAAACCCTAATACCCGACACCTGATAAACCCTTGTCGACCCAACCCTAAGGGTCCAAGTACGTAATAATCATACACTCTCCCCATAAATATCAACAAGGATAACTACGTAACCACCCTAAAACCCTAAAACCCTAAAGCCCTAAACCCTAAAACCCTAAAACCCTAAAGCCCTAAACCCTAAACCCTAAAACCCTAAACCCTAAAACCCTAAAACCCTAAAAACGAAAACCCTAAAACCCTAAAGCCCCAAAACCCTAAAGCCCTACAGCACCTAATTGATGAGGCCCTTAAAGGACCCTTAGGTCGTGACGAAAAAGAGCGATGAGATGGCCCCCAGCCATCCCACAGTTCAAGCTCCGGTAGAAACCCCCCTGGGTTTAGGGTTTAGGGGGGTTTAGGGTTTATAAAAGTTTAGGGGTTAGGGGTTTAGGGGTTTAGGGGTTTAGGGGTTTAGGGTTTAGGGTTTAGGGTTTTAGGGTAAAGGGTTTAGGGTTTAGGGTTTAAAAGGAGCCCAGCAGAGGACCATTAGTGCTGGGATTGCTTATAATTATACATTACTCTCAAGGATTGAGGCTATTGGTTTTTCAACTTTGGGGCTTCTACTGTACCCGTCTGCGTTGAATAGAGAAATCTCGATGCGATGTGAGGGCCTTCGTCCACGCGACACCAGCCTGAAAAGAGTTCGTGGTTTGGGGCTTAAGGCTTTATGGGGTTTAGGGCCAGTTTAGGGGTTTTGTTGGGTTTCAGGGTTTAGGGTTCGGATTTGGGGTTTAGGATGAGTCAACCAACCCCCATCGCCGGATTACTTTAGCTGTTCTGAGGGCATAGGACTTAGGCAATAAGCATATTTATCGCGGCGGGTATGGCAGACAAGAAACAACAGTTCAACAGGCCCCTGCGACCAACCTAAAAACCCACCCAAGAAAGTATTTTAGAAACCTGAAATATTATTAGCACTATTCCTTACGGCTACCGGTTCTGCTGTGGTACAATATCCCCAAATCCCATTCTTGTAAAGGCCCCGATATGATGGAAAAGTTCTAGGCCATGCAAGCCCTTCTTCGGGCTCCCAGCGATGAGAATCCATTTATGGACCGGCCAGCAGAAGCTGCAGCACGGCTTCCCTGCGTCATTAGCAGCTGTCGCAGGCCGTCGGTGGCTGCTGGTCAACGTCGGGCGTCGGAGTCACGCACCCCGTCTCCGCAGCCCGCGACTGCATGCCTTTCCAGGGCGATCCTGCTGGCATACCGGAACTCCCAATCATGGAACCCGGACGCGGATCCCTCATAGATATATGATCCAGACTTCGTTTCTGCCGGTGCGGCATTCGCAGACCAAACACTTGGCTGGAATCTCAAGCCTGCGACCGACATAGCCAATGTCGTTTTCCCGCATTAGACACTCTCCTTGCGGGTACCGCTCTTCCTCTTCCTGATCGGTCGGGCATGTATTGTGTGCTCTCGACAGCATGGATCTCCGACATAATTCATCTGCATCCTCCTTCTAGGAATCAGAAGAAGTTGCCCCATGAACCGAAACACTTAATCAGACATCCAGAAACACAAATGCTTCTCTAGTGCTATTCTCATAAACCGTCTTGCGCGGAGCTGCTTGTACATGTGTTTAAAGGCTCGAACAGAACGACGCCCGGCGGTTGCATCCATGTAAACCTTGCGGCCCCCTGGACCGATGTTTCAAGCCACCCCGCCGACCAGAGGGAACCAGGATCTCGGAAAAATACAAATCCCTGTAACATGATGAAGAGGATGCGCAAATTAAATTCGAGGTCGGAACGTGGTTCTGACCGACCACCCTCAGAAACCTAGAAAGTTGTCCCCTGAAAGCTTTACGTGGTTGACGCTCCTAGGTCCTAGTAGACATGTGCCTGGACAGATCGACCTGTAACCCAAGAAAATACCAAACCTGGCCCTAGAAAGGTGAGCCCTCCCATAAGCAAATTAGGCCGGGAAGATCCTAAACCTATATACACCCTACATCCAATAACTAAAGCCCAAAACCCCCAACCCCCGAGACCAAACCCGAAGGACAGTCTGATGGAGGCCGTGGTACATCAGGAAAATCGGCGATCCGGGCACCTTTCTGTAGGTTTACATGGGCTTAAGGCTGTTGGGGTGCTTCAGGGGGATTAGAGTTTAGACTTTGGGGTTTCGTTTAGGGGGTGTCGGATTTAGGGGTTTATAGACTTGCAGGGACAGGGTTCAAGTTTAGTGTTCAGGGCTTCGGATGTCTTTGGAGAGGTCTCCAGCGCCTCGGAAAGTTCAGAGTTAAGCATTCAGGGCTTGGTGGGTTCTTTAGCTGCGACCCTGGCTTCGCGGCAATCATGATCTAGTCTCGGGGGCGGCTGTTCTCCAGGTACAGCTTGCGGCATCGCTGTTACGGACAGTCTATGTATAGGGGCCTTAGTAACCTTAGCATTTAGAATAGAGTTTTGGGGAGAAGGAACACCCAAGTAGTATTGGCTACTATAATGGCTATAGCATGGAGAGTTGACTGCAAACTGCCCTCTCAAATGACCTAAATACCCAACTATTAAGCCATAAAACATAAACTTTAAGGACTACAAAGGGGTCGATTCAACGGCCCTTGTTGGGGGGTCCTGGTTTAGTAGGAATGCCATTGAAGCTCAGAGCTGCGTGGCTCAGGGTTGATGATTTCGGGTTTAGGGCTTCGGCCTTCAGGGTGTTTTTCAGGGTTTAGGGGCTTTAGGCTTCAAGGCTTTAGAGTTGTTTAGGTGTAGAGTCTTAGGGCACCCATCGGGCGTAACTCGCGCGAGGACTTGCAGTGCTTGCAGAAGTTGCTGGTTGCTTATTCCTGGACCCTACCTGGAGTCTAGACGCAACCACCCCGAATACTAACCTGAACCCCATGCACATACAACACCTTGAAGCCTTCGTCCCTGAAATCTGTGAATCCTCCAAACAATCCCTGAACCTTAACTCCTGAACCTAAACACCTACCTAGACCCTAATCCCTAAGCCGTAAAGCCCTGCAAAATGCCCTGAATCCCAAAACCTCTGAAGCTCGAAACACTAAACTCGTTGGGGCTTCAGTTTAGGGTGTAGGGGTTTGGGTTTAAAGGGTTTAAAACAAGGTTGTCAGAGCTGACAGATGTTGAGGCTCCGAGTTCTTCGGTCCTAGGCCACAGATCTCTGCCTCGACGGCAAGTCCTTGTCATGTTCCATTCTCAGAAACCCTACGGGTCCAAAGGACCCAATAATTAGGTACTTTGGTTACGGATAGTAGTTATCCGGGTCAATATTTGGGAGAGTATATTATGATTACTAGGCACTTGGACCCCTAGGGAAACTGCACTAGCAGCTGCATCCGGTACGCCCCAATCAATTTCTTGAAGACAGTTGCTTCACTGACCGTACTGGTAGTCTCAAACTTGCCATGCATCGGTCGGTCCGGCGCAAACACTTGCATAGCTTGCTGGGTGTATCTTGCCAAGCCCTGGCAACTTTCCTTGTCGTGCCATTGGCAGCAAGTACACACCCAACGTGGCCATGCAGTATGCACGTTGGCCCTAAAAGTACGATCTAGGAACATGGATTCAAGCTGCTGCTAGCCTGTATCCCCCGCTTGACGTAGTAGACTCTTTTAACTACCAAAACCTATTCGTGTAGGGTTCCTAGAAGTTCTATGTTGAGGTTGCGAAGACAAATCTACAAAACAGTAGGTTCTGAGCGGTTATAAGATAAGCTAAACCCTGAACCCTCAGGTAAGGTGGGAATTTCAAGAGAAGGGCTTGTTCCCATTAGAGGCAGACAGGCCCGACTCAGGAATGTGGATTGAGCAGTGTAGGGTTTAGCGTTCAGGGTTTTAGGCTTTATAGGGTTTACGGCTTGGGGCTTAGGGTCTAGGGCTTGGCCTGAGGGATGTGGACTCAGGGTTTTGGTGTGTGGTCTTGGAGTTTTAGGTATCAGAGTTTACGGTTGAGGTTCTCTTTAACATGCAAAGGCGTATAGACTAGAACTGCTAGCTCATGGTGACTAAGCTCATTCAGCCCCTTTAGAACTTGTAGGGTTCAGGGTAACTTGAGCCCCTAAGCTCAAATTTAGTGTTTAGGGCTCAAACCGCTCAGCCCCTTTAGAACCTTTGCAGCCCTCGAGCACCTTCAGTCTAATGTACGGGCCCACTGTAACGGAAAGCCCACGCCTCTGTGTAGACGTTGGTGAAAGCCACCTTCAGCTCCTGGCAAAGCCAGAGAGTCCAAGTACGCTAGTGTCTCAGGCTCCATTTACTCTAAATTTTGACTGGTTTCTGGCACCTACGAACCGAAACCTAAACCCTAAACCCTAAGCCCTAAACCCTGAACCCTAAACCGGACTGGCTTCCGGCTCACTAAAGCCCTACGATTCGAGCACTTGGACCCTTGATGAAAGTTGCTCGACTCGTGCGAGCCGAATTTAAGGCGAAGCAGTCGGCTGTCCGAAGGCAATGTGCCAATGAAGTATATACTTATAGGCCTTAAAGGAGCTCCTATATAGGTACTGTAAGGCCTGCAAGTATATACTTATATACTATACAGGCACATGGAGCCCGAGGGTTAGATGCAAACGACGCAGCGTTCCACCTTCCGGAATGAGCGTTGACGGATTTAGCCGCCCTGGTTTGCCGTCGGGGTTTGAGGTATTGGGTCTCTCCCTCTACCAAAACCCACAAGGGCCTCTGTGCCCTAAACCCGTGAAGCCGTAAGTCGTAAACCCCCAAGCCGAAACCCAAAACCCAGAACCCAAAACCCAAAACCCTGAACCCTGGACCATAAGGCAGCCCTTCAAGGATCCCTTGGAGGGAACCCTTTCAGGTTTCTTGACAGGCTTCCTTCAAAAAGAAACCCTTAAGGGGTTCCTTTTAAGGGATCCTTCAAGTTTAAGGGATCCTTTAAGGGCTGCTTTAAAGGAACCCTTAAGGGTTTATAGGAGCTCTCTGGTCGAACTTCCTCAATGCCAAACCCAGAGGCTCTGAAAGAGCTGATATGCGGATAAAACGGTACCGGAAGCTGCTTAAATACGGCTTGGGGTTCCGGGCTTAAGGTTTAGGGGTTTGGGATTTAAGGGTTCAGGGTCGAGGGTGTAGCCCTGAAGTTTGTCAAGTAGACCTTTCATAGCACGGCCTTAGAACCCTAAACTCTAAACCCTAGACCCTAAATAAACCCTAAACCCTAAATAAAACCCGTAACCCTAAATCCTGAACCCTGGAACCTAAGCCCTAAGGACCCTTCGAACTCCTGGAACTTTAAAACCACCGAAGCCACGGACCGCTGTTTGATAGTCTTAGAACCCATACCCAAGGGGTCCAATTACGTAATAATCAAGCACTCCCCGCCATAACCTCGATAACTACGATCTGTAACCAAAGTAACTAATTATTGCATCCTTTGGACCCTTAGGGATATAGTAGCAGTAGCAATAGTCTATGTCTCCATTGCAGTTCCCTGTCAGCGCTGCCTTATAGGCTCCTGTCCTAATTACACTGCACTGGGGACTGGAGGTAGCTTATCTCCGAGCTCGCTAAACCATAACCCGCAGACCTGCACAACCCTCCCAAGCCCAGCGAACCCCAATCCTAAACCCCTAAACCCCTAAACCCTAAACCCCCGCCTCCATGTTGGTAGCCTTTCGGATGCCTTTGCCTCCGCCGCCCTCGGAAGCCTGCCAAACCCGGGTTTAGGGTTCAGGGATTAGAGGGCTTAGGTTTTAGGTTTTTGGGCTCAGGTCCGGTTTAGGTTTTAGGTTTTGGGGTTTGTTAGATTTGCGGATTGGGGTTCAGGGGTTTAGGGCTTCAGGGTTTAAATATAGAAGAGCTTCAGGATTTAAGCATTTGGGGTTTAGGGTTTATGGGCTTTGGGTTGCGATTTCGGGATTCAGGATGTGAATGCATGTGCAGATCATGGTTTCCCACTGTTATAGGTATGAAGGTGGAGCATATCATCAAAGCTTAAGTCAGTTGAAAGTAGCCAGCAACTACCAATAGGGCAAGCCAGTGTGCTTCAGGAGTATCGACGCTAAAACTCGCGAGTCATGGGCTCACGTAGGGTTCCCACAAACATTTCAACTTCCCTGAGCAAGAAAGATAGGGGGGGTAGGGATTAGGCTTCCGGGTCTTGGGCTTTTGGGGTTTAGGGTTTAGGATTTATGAAAATCCCAGATTTCACTTTTCTAAGCCCTACAAGCCCTACTTCCTGCTCCAATTCCATGACGTTGAGTTGCTTGAGATTGGCCTTTCGGTGTTGGGCATTAGCACCTTATATATGAGTCTCTACGCACCCAAACCCGAAGCGTGACGAAGCCGCAGACCCTTCAACCCCTAAACACCCTACACCCCTGAAAAGTGTTCCAACCACCCTCTGAAGAGGCACTGGCATACACACAGCCAAGCACAAAACACTCAAACAAACAAGACTGGAGTCAACTCACAACCAAAACAACCACTACCACAACCCTCAACCCTATCCTAAACCCACCACCCGCCCTCAACAAGAATCTTCGACCCTGTTCCTGAATTATAGTGAACCCCTAAAACTTAAAACTGAACCCTATATGACCCCAAAGCCTGAGCCCCAAAACTTATTGACTGAGCCCCTGGCCTTCACCATGATCGGAAAGCCGACCTTCTCTGCTCTCTCCATCGCCTCCTCCACGGTCCTGACCATGGCTTTGTTGAAGACCTGGGACGGACTTTCCGGCTTGGCTTGTAGGTTCGGGGCGTTAGTTGCATAGGGTCGAAGCTTAGGGTTTAGCGTTTCGTGGCTTCAGTGTATAGGGCGAAAAAAACACAAGAAGCCACAGGCGGACAATATCGGACAATGCAGGCCTTCACGGTTAGAAGTGTTTTTCTTGAAGCCGGCAACGCGGAGCGGTACTACGGAAATACTGGATGTTTTCGAGCTGCGTTCATGGCCCTGAGCCAAATCAAGCAAAAGCTCCTTGCACCCTCCGGCTAGCTTGAAGCTGCCTTCATATGCAGATCATGAAGCTTCAGTCCGATGTTTATCATTCAATTCAACACCCGGCAATCGCGATGAAGACACCTTGGAACACGAGTGGTTTACTTTCCCTGGGTAGGGCAACATGTTCGTGGATAGATAGATAGATAGATAGATAGATAGATAGATAGATAGTAAGATGGATAGGTAGATGGATAGATAGATAGATAGATAGATAGTTAGATAGAAAGATAGTAAGATGGATAGGTAGATGGATAGATAGATAGGTAGATAGATAGGTAGGTAGATAGATATATAGATTGATAGACAGGCAGGCAGACAGATAGATAGGTATATACATGTGTAGCATGTTCTGCAAATCAACCTACTTGGGTAACTCGGCTTCTGGATGAAACCCCGAGCTGCTTTGGGCTGGGTGTCCCAACGTCGTCCGGCACGGTTCCTGGCCGGAGTGGGTTCTGCCGTTGATATTCCAAGGGCCTTAATAATTAGTATAGGGTTTAGGGTTTAGGGTTTAGGGTTCAGGGATTAGGGTTTAGGGTTCCTAGAGGCCTCAAGGGTAAATTACGCCATGATAACTTTAATCAGGAGCCCTAAACCCTAAACCACCCAAAATAGTCGTCTGATGAAGCAAAGGGGCATGGCCTCCGAAGGATCACCAGCCTAGGAGCCGCCAGTAGAACAGAATGTGCAATTTTCAATTGTGGCTCCTCATTCCCTGGCACTTAACTATCTATAGTCTCCATTGCAGCTCCTTAGTCCTTGCTATGGTTGAACCAGCTCGGGGTATACTTGCATACATCTGCATTGACTATTGCCTCAACAGACCCGAAATCCGTCATAGTGGCGGAAGGCACCCAGAGACGGATCCTACATCATTCAGCTACCAGGTGGGTCGTTCTCTAAGATTATCGTCCCGTTTTGGGTCCTAATATGGGTGCCGTACTATATTGGGGACCATTCATCGTAAGCTTTTGGATTTTGATGGAGGATTCGAAGAGGTTCGAGCTAAACCAAAATGACCGTCAAGCCTCAACCCCAAGCCATAAACCCTACCATGCCACGCAGCCCAAGGGCGCCAAGTAGGTGCCGAAGACTAGGTGAGGACTGCAAAAGCAGGTTCTAGGAAAATCAAAGTGTACTCTCACGGAAAGTCCGAGTACACTCTAAGAGCCCCAAAAACCCTAAATCCAATGTGTCCCAATTCCAAACCGCGAAACCTCAATCTTGAACCATCGTCATCCCTGACTCCGAATGTAGCCCTACGAAAAATCGTGCACGAAGTGAGGGTCACTGATGTCGACCTGCAGGCCGGGAGCCCCAAAAGCAAGCGAAATGAGCAGATTCCAGGTGGACGGGGGAGGGGACCCCCGAGGCTGAAAACAGCCTCCAAACCTCCGGTGCCCAAAACAACTTCCGAACCAAAGGTGGCTTTGGGTTTCAGGTTTTGGGTTTGGGGTCTAAGGTTTAGGGGTTTAGAGTTTAGGGTTGAGAGGTTTGGGATTTGTTGTAGGCTTTACAGGCGTCTAGGGGTATCGGGTCATCCAATGAATAATAGGGTTCATGGTTCAGGGTTTGGCGAGGGATTCATTTAGTAAACCATATTATGGCTTACACAATTATGATAAAGATCTGTCGCATCTTTGGTTGTAGCCACCACTTTTTGCAATCCCACCTTTGGTTGGAACTGCGCCCCCCCCCCCCCCCCCCCCCCCCC
>CAJNDV010036956.1:1135-17159 GCA_905221635.1 Symbiodinium sp. CCMP2456 | reverse complement strand
GCATAAACAAAAACCAAAAACCCGATGTCAAAGGAACAGGGTGGCCTTGGGGTGGGGTTTTAGCTTTCGCGCGACGCGCCGTGGACGACCCCCTTGGGTCGAGGCGCGGTTCTTCAGTTGGCAAGCCCTAAACCCTAAACCCCTAAAACCCTAAACCCTAAACCCCAAAGGTACTCAACTTACCGAGCGCCGATGCAGAGGCTGAAGTCGTCGTGGCAGCCAAGCTCATTGGACTGGTTTAGGGCCCTGGAGCCTTAGAGTTTAGGGTTTGGGGGTTTAGGGTTTAGGGTTTAGAGGTTTTGGGTTTAGTTTGGGTCTAGAGTTTAGGGTTTAGGGGTTTAGGGTTTAGGGTTTATTAGGGGTTTAGGGTTTAGAGTTTAGGGTTCAAGGGTTTAGGGTTTATTAAGGCTTGAGGGTTTAGGGTTGTTGAGGGTTGAGGGTTGTTGAGGGTTGAGGGTTGTTGGCTTAGGTTGTTCAGCGTAGTACCTGTCAGGCTTGGCACATGGTTGGCGTTGTGAGCTTCACCGCTGGGACTTGGGCTGCCGAGGTATGTTAGTCGTAACAGCATGTTCGATGACATATTTGCCTTCATGGGTCTTGCATTCCACACCCTAGGCTGCCTAATACCTGATATTGAATGCTTCAACGCAAACGCAGAGTTGAGGAGAAGGTTTGGGGCTGTAGCTGAGTTGTGGGGTTCAGTAGTTTTATAGTGATGTAAACGGACATGTTACGAATGCCCGCATTGCAAAGTACCGGTACTGCTAGTATTGCTAAGAGGCTAATACTGTTACTCAACCGCTTGTCCATGTCACTCTCACTTCGGTGATGGCCCAGATAACACATGAAACCCCAAACCCTAAACCCTAAACCCTAAACCCTAAATCGAAGAAGATGCCCACGTAGAACCTCCAAACCATGCTAGTACCCATATGGGGGTTTCCGAAAATAGGGGACCCCAATATAGCACCCTAAATAGTAGGATCCTTATTCTTAGGACCCCAAAATAAGGTGCCCCTAATTTTTTGGAAACTCCCATATAGGCTAAAGGGAAGCTCCAACTTCCAGCCTCTAAACCTTGAATCTGCAACCTATAAAGACTCTGAACTCAAATCATCTCAATTCCATTAAGTTCCTCCCTTTCTTGAACCCTCGTATTTAGGGCTTAGAGTCTGGAGTTTAGGTTTGAGGGTTCAAGGAAACCCTCAGAGATAGGTCCTTATTAAACTCTACAGAAGCCGATTGCTTGAAATCCTAGCAGCCCAGAGCCCCAACTACAAAAATCCTACAAAACCCCGGAAACAAAAGCACAAAACAACCTTTCAAAACCCTCTGAAAAGTTTTACAAAAAACATAAAACCCGAAACCCTAAACCAGAAAACCTAACGCACTGAGGTCTGCATCAAGAAGGAGGAGATGCCCAAAGTGGCGCGGCGGGTTCCGCAAGCTTCGGCCAACAAGGCTGAGAAGGTGAGGCAGGGGCTTTTCTGGGGGTTTGAGGTTTGTATAAGCGGTCCTAGAAGCGTTCCTTCTGTGGGGTTTGTCGAATTTCGGTCTTTGAGGGTTTAGGCATTGGAGTTTGGGCTTGGAGTTACGATTGTTAGATTTTGTTGGGGGAGTTGGGGGGTCGTTCAAGTCATTGAGGCTCGCCTAGGGCTGCAGGGTTTAGGGTTTAGGGTTTAGGGTTTAGGGTTTAGGATTTGGCGAAGCACGCAGTGTTGTTCATGTCTTCTCTTGCTTGCCTTGGGTTGAAATACCTGACTTTCTGGACGCTGGCTTTGTCAACATAAATGTCGTTGCTGTATCATCAACCCTACGATGGGCTTCACTTTTTTGATGGCTTTGAAACCTAAACCCTAAACCCTAATGAATACAACCTCGAAGGCGCTACAGAAATGTTGAACTGAAACCGCATCGCGCCCATCGCTCGTGAACAATAGCTCCTCAGGATACCTGGAGTACTAAACCTCCCATGGTATACCCTACCTGTAGTCTCCATTGTAGTTCCTGTTTTTGGTTTAACCAATAATAGATTAAGGACTTCATAAGGCATCCCCAAAAGGAACTACAATGGAGACTATAGGTAAACCCCTAAACCCTAAACCCTAAACTCCTACATCTGTTTTCAAATTATCTTGAGGAGTCATGCTGATGGTGCGTCACCATCATGGTGGTCAGAGATTCCCCCCAAAGCCTGAACCCCTGTATGGTTTAGGGCTGGGGCCTATAGGGTGTAGGATTTATATAGCGCTTAGGCCTAGCAGTAGCGCAAGGCTACAGGCATCTCGGGCTAGGCTTATTCTGCCGCGTTGTTCAGAGCTTTTTTTTCCATGGACCTATACCCTAAACTTCTATACCCTAATAAACCCTAAACCCTAAACCAGGCCTTATCAGGTGCGAACAAGAGGTATATATATACAGTTATACTACACCCCAAGACCCTATTCTACTTATTAAGGCCCCGACAGTAGCCCCAGCCAGGCTGAGGAGACTGAAGAAGTCCGCTACGACGGCGCACCCGGCACCATCACCTCTGATGGACCGGATGAGAGGGGCTGCTGGGAGGCCGGGGGATGCGAAACTGCGAGAATCCTAAACCTGGAGACCCTTACGCCCCGTAAGCCGAAAGGCGCGACCGGGTAGAGTGAAGATTTGGATGGCCGCAGCAGCAGGCACTGGATTCAGAGATGTAGAGCTCTCCCCCTTCCCAGCCCACCTTCTGCAGAAAGGCCAAACTGATACAACCGGCTGCGAGACCTGAAAGAACCTTCTGGAGATGTTTGCTAATGTCAGGGTGAAGATCCAGGCAGTCTAATCCGGATGCAACAAGTTCATACAGTCTGCCTCCAAGTGTAGAAAGAGCCTTCTAGCAAGCCACGTAGTTTTCCTGCCCTTGACGCTGTCCCCCTCCAACCAGAAACCCCCAAGGTGGAGACCACGCGCAAGGGATCCACGACTCTTGGGCTGTTTTGTGTGTCGTCGTTTGGGTCTGGGTCGGACTGTGTGAGTTTGGGAATGAAGGACTCCAGGATCGGGTTTGGGAGGTTTAGGGGTTTAGGGTTTAGGGTTTAGGGTTGGTTTAGGGTTTAGGGTTTAGGGTTAGGAGGTCTAGACTCTGGAACTCGATGTTATGGGGCTTTAGACTTACGATGTCGGTGCTGGTGCCTGCTCTGGTAGCATTCGTCGTCACTTGCGGTTCGTTTTCTCATCTTCTGCTACTACCCCCTCCCACTATGTACTACTCCTCTCACTGTGCTCGATCCACTTTCTTGCAATGTGAGGCATATCGTCAGGGTGCCGGGTCAGCACCTCTTCTGGCAGGGTGCTCCTGTCACAGTTGGCGTCGACACCGATGAAGCAAAGGAGGACCCGCGCGCACATGTGCCTGGGTTTTAGGTTGGCAAGCCTGCAAGAGAGACGATTCCATCAAGGAACACTAAATTTGCGAAGCTTGACACGACTGAGTCCGAAGAGCCCAAGCAAATCCCATGAGGAACAGCACTACATCCCCTACTCAACACCCGCAACTCCCAAGTTTTTTGACTATGACAGTGGGAGCATGTAGAACAATCGCACCATGTGCCTGAGAGTCAGTATAGAAAGAGAAGCACCGATGTATGTACCTGGAACTAGCTCTATGTTCGCTTTCTTTGCACTTCACCCTGACACCCTATAGCGTCCTGAAGCCCTAGCTTCTCAAGCCGAAACCCCAAACCCTAAACCCTAAACCCCCTGAACGCTGAAACCCCAAACCCGAATCGCGGCAGGAGGCCGGGTTGGTCGCCTCGGAGCGGCCAGACCGGGTCTCTGGTCTTTGGCTGGTGGAGGCAGCCAGCGATTTTTGCTGGATTCTCTGCGTGGGAGCGCTGGTGTTAGGGTTTAGGGTTTAGGGAGTTGGTGTCTGGAATTTGGGGTTTAGGCTGGGGGAGGCTGATGTAGGGGTCTAAGCACATTACCAATCCTGTTTTGGGGTTCCTTATTGTAACTACATCAGTTCAAGTAGGTTCTTTTCCTGTCGGGGGTCAGTAGGGGTTGGTGATGCATGCTGCTAGGCGTCTTGATCGGCTGTTGTAGTTCATATCTGAAGCCTTGTGCCATTGGGCAGACGGTTTAGGGTTTAGGGTGTAGAGCTCGTAGAGATTCCCGGTTAATACAGGTTTAGACTCTAAGTTTAGACCTTTGACAGCCTCTGTTGCAACGATTTCGAGTGTGAGAAGCAAGAAACAACTCCAAACCCCAAAGCCACCAAACACCCTCAACTCCAAACCCCAGAAGCCTAAACCCCCGAAAACACCCTTAAGCCCTAAAGTTTCCTAAAGGCCATGAAGTCTCCACATTGCCCTAAACCCTAAAACCCTAAACCCCGAACCCTAAGCCCTCAACCCTAAACGCCTAAACCCTAAACCCTCAAGACCCTGAGCCAGATCCACAAGACCCTCGCTTTGCTGCCGGCCAATCTCCGAGAGAGGAGGCTACCCGGCCCCCTGGACCCGCAAACCGAGACTTCCAAAGAAATAGGGCCTCCAAGTGGTTTAGGGTTTAGGGTTTAGGGTTAAGGGTTTAGGGTTTATGTAACAAGATATGGGGTTTACATGCTGATTGTTGGGCCTTAGGGTTCGCATCCCGAAGGGCTCCGTGGTTTAAGTCCTACATTGGCGACTTGGGGGGTAATTCGGCCTTCCCGAAAAGTACAGGTGAATTCCGGTCTACGGCTTGCAGTCTTTTGGATGGTAGGCGCAGGTTATTGAGCCTTTAGATTTATGGTTGAGTGTATGGGGATTTAGAGTTCAGGGTGAGTTGCACTGTGAGGTTTTCAGGTGTCACAGAAGACTTCCCACCTTTTGGCCACAATGTAAGGGCTTTAAAAATTAGAATAATGTTTTGGGGGGCTCCTCATTATAATTATAGTATAATATACCCCAAACCCTGTTCTAACTGTGAAGGCCTCTGTATTATGCCCTTAGAAGATCTGTGTCGCAGAGTTTTGCTCTCCTGGGTGATCACTCGAGAGGGCTACTCACCTCACGTTTTGCTATAGATAAAGCATTGCCACCCGAAGCCCTAATCCCTGCGCCCTCGGCCTCCAACTCTATCCGTAAGCCTTCATGAAACTCCACATGTAATCCTAGAACCCCTTAGCTGACCACACTTGAGCCCTCAATTCAAGCACCCCAAACCCTGCACTCGAAAGTCCGAGACCCCAAAACTCTAAACACCAAAGCCCTTGCGCCAAGGCTTCGAAGATCTACCGATGCCCTCCCGCGGCTATGGCTGCAACAAGGGCTACATACACACACTAGTGTGTCTTGCAGATTGCAGAGTGCCTGGAAAGCCTCCTCTGGGGGGCATTCCACTGTACTCCTTGCCAAAGATCGAGTTTTCGTGTCGTTTTTTCTGCTGCAGGCCTTTCGGAGTAAGGGTTTGGGACCACTCGCTCTGAACTTTCCGGAGGTCCCTTGCCATTGGTGAGGGGCGTGGCAGTGGAGCTGCTTCGGCACGTTTTGCGTCGGGAATCGAAAGTAGCAGGGAGGGAGGAAACACATACTACACCACAGTATCAAGGGAGCACACGGACGGGGGCTCCTTTATTCTATGACATTTTTCAGGTGGGTAGTTTATCGGAGCCCTTATAGAAGGTCTATGTACCTTATAGAAGCCTTATAGAAGCGCTATATACCCTAAACTCCCCACCTGTAGTTTCCTTTGATTTATTGAGGACCCCAGTCGGACCCGTAGAGCCCCCGAGGTTCCTTCTTATGGAGGCACGATCTTGCCCAAGAGGGTTTAGGGGTTTAGGGTTTAGGGTTTAGGGTTTAGGGTTTAGGGACGGTAGCTCTTAAGGTCCGGCAGAGGAGCGCAGAGCTGTAATGTAGGGGCCTTAATAATTAGAATAAGGTTTTGGGGCCCGTTATACTATACTTAAAAAAAGGAGCCCCAAAAATGGTATAGGTAATTCTTTAGGCCCCTACATCAGGTTTCCTGTAACACATTTGAACTCTAAATGCTAACCCTGAAGCCGACCCGACACCCTAAGCCGATGAAATAAGGTGGATTGTTGTTTCTGATTCTCGTTCATGAGTCTAGGGTTTAGGGTTTAGGGCTGTTGAATTCCTGAACCCAAAGCTTGGCTCCAATTGCTAGCGCACTGCTATACTACTACTACTCCTACTACTCCTACTACTACTACTACTACTACTACTACTACGACTACTACTACTACTACTACTACTACTACTATCACCAGCACTAATACCACCACTCAGCACAACAACAACTACTGCCACTGCTAGATATGTGGTATTGATACCTGTCTTTTCATTAAACCCTAAACCCTTTCACTAAACCCTAAACCCTAAACCCTAAACCTCAAACCCTAAGCCCTAAACCAATGATATCAGCCATGATGGCTTCCGGCCTGGCCAGGCTGTGCCAGCTCCGGGCCGGTGCGGCCTACAACGGCCTGTCAGGCACCACGCCCTTTGTGAGGGGCCCCAAAGAGCAGACTTTGTTCTTTAAGGTCTTAGGGTTGAGGGCCCCGAAGATCATACATTTTTGTTTAAGGGTTTAGGGTTTAGGGCCTAAAGATCAAGCATTTGTCTTTAAGGGTTTAGGGTTGAGGGTCTACGGCCCTAAAGAGCAGACTCCTTTCCTGGTGCTTGGAAGGGTCTGAACACGGGGTTTAGGGATATTTCGAGTCTAGGGTGTAAAGTTCAACGGCTTAGGGCTTTAACGCTTTAGGGTTCGGGGTTTGCAGCCTGCTTAGATTGTAGAAGGTTTAGGGTTTATTGAGTACAGGCTTTAGTGCAGTAGGTTGTTCCGGCTTAATGTTGAGTCGGGGTAATGGTTCTCAGTTCACAGGACCTTTTCAGGGGCTTGGTCCTGTGGATTTCCGCAGTGACGGTGCAGGTGTCGTTCTCTCGAGCTGCCCCAATGAGCGCGGTCGGTGGGAGGCGGGGCTGAACAGAATGGCCGCGGCCTTTAACTTTGTCGTGTCCGAACTCAACTTCTTAATGCAAAACACCGCTCCAGCGGACTGTCGCCCCTCTTGCCTCGACTTTTTGCTTTCGTGGAGCCCGCTCGGGTTTCAGGGGATAGGTTTGGCAAAGGAGGCCGCAACCAGATCGGCGGCAAAGACATGCAAAGACTGCAACAACCGCCACAGCAGCACCAACAATGAACAACAACATAGACACTGACTGGCAATCCTATGCAAAGCCAGGCTCAATCACAGCAAGCATCTCAAAACCCCCTAAACTCGCAGCACTACACCGAAGACCCATGCGTCGGATTGCATCTCTTTGCAAAGGTGGCCGTCAAGGTGCCGATGCGCGTGGCGCGCGATCGTTTGATGCTGGTGGGCTTCAAGAAGCCTGCCGAGGCCATAATATAGGGGCCTAAGCAATTTCCTACACTATTTTTTTTGGGGAGGGTCCTTATGATTATTACTATTCTTATTATAGTACAAGGGGCCCCAAAACCCTATTCTGACTATTCAGGCCCGTATATTACATGCGGCGCTGCATTTTTGGGATGTAGGGCTTGGCAAGTGGAGCTTCGGAGGGTTGAGGTTTCAGGGTCCAGTTGTGGTTTTAGGGTTTAGGGTTTAAGGGTTTGGGGCTTAGGGTTTCGGGTTTAGGGTTTCCATATTCAGAATTCTATAAGGTAATTCCAAAAGGGAGGGCCGATCTTAGGGTTTGGGGTTTGGATTTCATGGGTTTTGCCAGGCTTTGGAGACGAGTTTTTGCCTTTGTGGGTCTCCTCCAAGAGCCTGGAGGGTCGGCGCCCGTTTGGGAGTTAAGGTGTACGAATTCGTCCTTAGTTTATAATCGCATTCCTTCACCCTAAGGGTCCAAAGGACCCGATAATAAGGTACTTTGGTTGCGGATAGTAGTTATTTAGGTTGATATTTGGGAGAGTGTATGATTATTAGGTACTTGGACCCTTAGGGCCTTAGGGTCAACCTCCGCCATCAAAGCCCAAACAGCTCAAACCCCTTAACCCAGATCCTGAGGGTGCAAGTTCAAAACCGCGGGCTTCGTTAGCCCTTGCTATTATCTTAGATTCCCAGAGATGGCAACCGAAGCTCACCTCGTGCAGGGATGTATCAGCATTGCGACATGAGAAGTGCAAATTATTGTTTTGCAACTGCTCTTGCAAGCAACACACCGAGCGCCATTCTGTTGGCTATTTATTGCCCTGACTCACTCTTACGCCTCACATGACTCTTAGTACACATGCTGCGACATGTTGGTGCTCGTATTGGCATGAGTTTGACCGTTCTACCGTTCCAGCAGTTGTCGTTGGGAGGGACGCTCCCAAGCAGAGATGCTACTTGTGTAACCCCCGTATTAGTATTCTTCAAAGAGATTTTAGAAGATTCGTGCGTCTCCCATTGTGAGAAGGTTCACTTGTGCTTGTGCTCCGAGGGTTCCTTATTCCTCCGCCTGGCTGCCTCTAGAGTCTTCCGGAAGACCCGAAGTGCACCAGAACTGCCGCCAAAGGCTACCCTCCTAAACCCTAAACCCTAAACCCTAAACTGAACAGATGCCATCTCGCCTTGTGCAGCGGGTCTCTAGACCATAATCCAGGGCATTGCAGGGGGCCCCGGAAGCCCCTTTAAACCCTAAACCCTAAACCCCTAAACCCCTAAACCTCTAAACCCTAAACCCTAAACCCCTAAACCCTAAAACTCTGATAGACAGCGATGCTCTGTGTTTTAGAAAGGGATCAGCTCTGTTGAGGCATCGGCAGCCCGAGAATCCGCTGAGATGAAGCTGGAGCTTGGGGACGAGGTGGAGATCCAAGGCGTCCTTTCGGTTTAGGACTTAGGGGTTTAGGGTTTAGGGTTTCGGGTTTTTAGGACTTAGGAGTTTAGGGGTTTAGGGTTCAGGGTTGTGCCGCAAATATGCGTACGTGCTAGAATCACGAACACGTACATGTTGGGCCACGATACTCTAGATGTTATGGACACCGGCCTCCTGTCTATATGTAGCTGGTCTTCTCGTTGTTCGGGCCCAGCTTTCTCTTCGTTTTTGGGTCTCCGGGTTCCGAGCTGCAAGCCGTTGCGGTCACTGGTCTTACCGGGCGCCCTGGATGCGCGTCACTTGATTGTTTCAGGGCTTTTACTTGTTGCTTGAGGGTTTTACTGTCGGGGCCTTCGAGTTTTAAGCTTTCGAGTGAACTGGGATGTCTTTAATTATCTAGAGGCACCATATGCCGGTCTATATGCACTCTATAAACCCGAAGGTACTAGGATACGCGAGACGTTTGGCATGGCGCAGCCCTTCAAAAGACCTGTCGCGGAGGAGCCAGAAGTTTCCTTATACCCATAGGCCCCATAGTAGTTCCTTTTTGGGATTACCTTATAGGATTCTAAATATGAACCCCCCCCAAAAAGAACCACTATTGGGGGCCTATGTGGGTAGGCACCATTTAGGGGGTTGTCGGGCAACTAGTCAGAGGTTAGCTTCAGCGGACGTTAGCGAACACATCCTACCCAAAACCCTAAACCCCTAAACCCTAAACCCTAAACCATGTAATTAATATAGGGGTCCCGATAATTACCTATATGATTTTGGGGGTTCCTTTTTATAATTATAGCATAGTGAGCCCCAAGGCCCTATTCTAATTATTAAGGCCCCTACATTAGGGCCCAACCCTATAACAGCGCCAGGATTTGGGAGCTCGGGTCAACGCTACAGGGTGGAAGGCAAAGTTTGTGAGCGGGGGCCTATCACAAGAGATCCATGTATTCATGTAGTATAAACTTTGCTCCAAGGGGTCCTCTGTATGTACCTCGAGATCAAAACATGTACTATGTAATCGGTACGTGGGCCTTTGCTGTGCTTGTGGGTTGTTCGGACCATTTCCGGTGTTAAACAGAGCCCTTCGGGGGTGTGATCCATGGAATGCAAGAGTTTGCGGCGTTATTGAGGCCGATGTTTAAACCCCTGGACTCTAATGCAAACAAAGTTGTCTGAACAAGTCGTACCCGTCGTCCTTGTCTGGATCCAGGCGAGAAAGCCCCATTCAAATTATTAGGGCCCCTGACTTACGTCCACGCAGGTCTAGTGTCGGCACCGAAGCACAATGGCAAGCGCGGTGTCATCGTGCAGAGGGTTTTGCCCAAGTCTCCTGGAGGCGTAGGGGCCAAACATGGAAATAGGGAAGCTTTTCCGCTTACTGCCCTTTCCTAAACTCTAAACCCTCACAGCAGTGATGATGTTCGTAACATCTGGTGCCAAAAGATGGTCAGAAGGAGGGCGCATTTCAGAGTCCAGCCGTCTTCCAGCCGCCTTCGGAAGTTCAGAACCCAACATCATGAGCTTCAATGAGTGACATGCAGCGCCTTCTGCTGGCAGGTGTCTGGAACGGCTGATCATTTGGGTTTGGTGTTTCAATGGGCTTAGTTCTAAGGCTGTCCATCAAGCTCCCAAACCCTAAACTTTCCAGAAACAGAAGCCTCCAAGCCTGAGCCCCAAAACCCTTAACCGTCGACTCTTGGGCACCCAGGCTCGAAGGGCAGAGAGCTAATATAGGGAGCCTGAAGAATTACCGCTACTATTTTGGGGCTGGGGCTCCGTATGAAAAGTATACAGTATAGCATCAGAAACCCCAAGCCCGGCCTATTCTAAACATTCAGGCCCCTATATTACCCTATAAGTCCAGTGTTTTCCATGCCCTAAACCCTAAACCCTAAACCCTAAACCCTATATTACCCTATAAGTCCAGCGTTTTCCATGCCCTAAACCCTTAACCCTAAACCCTAAACCCTAAACCCTATATTACCCTATAAGTCCAGTGTTTTCCATGAGAGGAGCTGCTCCGCAGCGATGGCGTGTCAAGTGTGAGCAAGGCAGCCCATCCCAGGATGTGGGACTCAGGGTCGGACAGTCGGTTTAGGGTTTAAGGTTTAGGGTTTAGGGTTTAGGGTTTAGGGTTTAGGGTTTAGGGTTTCGGTGAAGTTAGGTAGTATTTTTAGGGGTACCCCTTAAAGGGTACCCCTTCTGAACCCTACTTTTGGCCCTCTTAAAAGGGACCTTATTGAGAGGGTCTATATCCCCAAGGGTCCCCCTAATCCTAGTTCCCAGAAGTTGTCACAGGTATTGCAGTAGAATTCACGTATATGCACCAACTCATCTAGGCAATCTGTGTACCTATGCAATGCAATGCGATGCAGGTAAGTATTCGTATACGTATGTATGTATGTATGTATGTATGTATGTATGTATGTATGTATTTATGTATGCATGTATGTATGTTTGTGTGATGTTGTGTGTATGTGTGATTATGTGTGTGTGTGTGTGTGGGGTGCAGAGCAGTCGATTTGCCTGCTGCTGTTGACGGCGTTGACTTTCTGGCTATATGGGTGGTTGTCAAAATTATGGTCCCTTTTTGGGTCCTTATTATAATACGGCACCTATTATTTAGGGTACCCTAAAAGGGACCCTAATTTTGACAACTACCCATATATACATGGGAGCCCTAAGTCCTAAACCCAGGCGTTCCAGCTGCCGTGGCTGCCCCTTGCGGGTCGCTTTGAGTCCGACTTGCGTGTCGGGGCCGGTTTCGGTGCAACCGCCGGCTCCTCAATGATGCGACCCATGCTCGGCGGGATAGGGTTCTCGTACTCACCCTCGTCGACAAGCTCCACAGCAGCGGGCGGCTCGTAGCTGATATTCCCATCCGCGTCCTGCACAACAACATCATTGATGTGCTCCGCGATGCTCTGAATGTTGTGCTCGCCTCATACGCCGGCACATCCTTGCGGATGGGTTTATCCTCCGGTGGAGAGGTCGGGAGTTTGGTAACATCCGCGGCCTTTGCCACATCAGATGCTCGGTTTTGGCTTCGTACATTCGTCGTCACGCCTGCCAGGTCCCTGCAGAGACTTTCTCAGGAGAAATCCTCTCTTGTCTTGAAGTTCACCATGAGTTCTATCTTGCCGAAACACTGAGCCTCAAAAACAGAACCATAGCCGCCATAGCCATGGCCCAAGTACGCCAAACCCCAAAGAGCCTTCTGCCCCCTGCAAGCTCCGCCCCAATGCCTCACCGCGAATCCCCTAAACATTTCCTAGAAAAACGGTAGTCGGAGGTTTCAGGAAAACCCAACAACTATGGACCTAACCCCGCGAAATCCGATCCGGCACACCATAAACGAAACGGAATCAGCAAAATGATTCTAGTGTTTAACCCCTAATAAGCCCACATCCCCTAAGCCCGAAACCCGAAACCCGAAGAAGGCGCGGACGAGCCAATCTTGCTCGACCTCAAAGAAGCAAACTTGACGAAGGCCCGGTAAGTACGTTCCTACCTGGGGTTTGGAGTCTAGGTTTAGAGTTTAGGGGTTTAGGATTTTTAGTGTGGGTTTTTTTTGTGCCATTGCTATTGGGCTTTTTAGGGTTTCGGGGATGTACAGGTACCCTAAACCCTAAACCCTAAATCCTAAATCGCGGTTTAGGAGGCTTCTTCGGGTTTCGGTCTTCGGGCTCAGAGCAAAGAATCAAAAGGCCAGGCCTTACACAAGGGTTTGGGGTTTAGGGTTTAGGGTTTAGGGTAGGTATACCCATAGGCCCCATAGTAGTTCCTTTTTGGGGTTCATATTTAGAATCCTATAAGGTAATCCCAAAAAGGAACTACTATGGGGCCTATGGGGAGTAACTTAGTAGGACCTACGCCCGAGGTCCTAAACCGTGAATAACCTGTAGTTTCCATCGGGATACCTTATAAGATCCTTAATGTATAATTGGTTAAACCCCAATCAAGGAACTACAATGTATTCGATTGCTGGAGTGTTGGGCCGCCGTTGTTTCAGGTATCGAGTCTTCTTCCGGGCGAAGACGCCCGGCTGCTGCTGAATTCCTTGGGGTTTAGGATCTGAAAGGCGGTTCTAGTTTCGGTTTCAACGGCTCTATGCGCCAGGCCGAAACCGTCGCTAAACCTTACACCCACTTTTCAGGGACATGTCGGTATATGATGTCACAACTTCCTTTCCGTATTGGGGCTGCTAGAGTTGGGTTCGCAGTGAACTCGCAGATGGAATTCAGCTCCAGAATCTTGTTTGAAGGCCCCCTACCCCTGGGCCCTCCACCCAGAACCCTAAACCCCTAAACCCCTAAACCCCTAAACCCTAAACCCAATGCCCGGACCCAAGGAACCTCTGCCGCCGGAGCCCATGGGCCTACCTGGCGATGGAAGCGATGGGAGAGCCCCTCCTATGTCGCTCGGCTGAAGATATAGAAGCGTCAGGGAACGGCATGATGATGTAATGTTAAACGCAAAACCCTAAACCCTAAAGCCCTAAACCCTAAAGCTACTGTTTATTTGAATTGCATTCGGCTTGGGGCATGAGGCCCACAACCTCAAGACTAGAAGTTCAGTCGGTCGATCAACGCGTAAAATGGGGGCCGTAGTGATGGAAGTAGGGTTCCGTGTAAAGGCTTCTGCAAGCTTTTAACGAAAAGGTTTCATAATATGCAGGCCTTTAAATGATTGTCTTATAGTATATTAGTACGGTAGAAGTACATCTATACTGTCTATACCATCAATAACAGCATCGATATAACTATAATACCGAGCCCTGTGGAATGGTAGTTCCCTCAGCCATGAGTTGAGTTTCGTCGCTGCAAAGCTACTAGGACTGTTTTTGAGTCCAGAGTACATGCCGGCATTACAGGGCTTACTGGTATTTACAATGTTTAGGGTTTAGGGTTTAGGGTTTAGGGGTTTAGGGGTTTAGGGTAACAAGCATATATGGGGGTTTCCGAAAATAGGGGACCCTAATATAGAACTCCAAATAGTAGGATCCTTATTATAAGGACCACAAAACAACGTAGCCCTCATTTTCGGAAACTCCCATATCGGCGGAGGGAAGGGTTGACCACCTTAGTCACTGTAGTCACTCGGAGGTTTTGCATCTTGAACCCCGAGCCTTCGAATAGGACCACCAGAAGCGGAAAGCAAACCTCTAGCTCTCAGCCCTAAACCCTAAGCCCTAAACCCTACACCCTAAACCCTAAGCCCTAAACCCTAAACCCTAAACCCTAAACCCTAAGCCCTAAGCCCTAAACCCTAAACCCTAAGCCCCAAAAGAGAAGCCCTTGGAACTTTGAGGTTCAAGTCATCCATTGAGCGGGACCAGCAGGAAGTGCCGGGCCTCGTTCGCGTGGGCCCGCGGCGAGGAGACATCTGCCCTCCCAACGAATGTAAAAGGCCTGAGTACTATAGGGGCCTTAATAGTTAGAATAGGGTTCGGGGGTATATTGTACCATAATCATAATAGGGAGGCCCCAAAAACCCCATTCTAAATATTAGGACCTCTACATTAATTTAGTAACAAGTATTCCCCAGGCTCCATTTAGTATAGTTATACTGTGTTGATATACCCGAAAGCCCTGTTCTAACTATCAAGGCCCCTCTGTTAGGTGATCTGGGTACCCAGCCTTGAGCCCTGTAGTGGAACCCCGAACCGTCAAACCAGAAATAGGACTCAGAAAACGAAGCACCCTACTAGAAACCCACCGAAAGAGCTTCTACGTTCGCAATGAAGTGTTCTGAGGGCAAGAGTTTAGGATGTGGTGTCTAAGGGGTTAGTGCTCAAGCTTGATGGCCTTAGGTAAGGCTTTCGGGTTTAGGGTTTGGGGTTTATTGCCCTATGCTTCCAAGGACCTTATAGTTAGGGCCCTAGACCCCTTAAGGACCCAATAATAAGGTTTTTGGAGGCATAGGGTTGGCTACGAAATGTATGAGTGGGAGGTCCGGAAGGTTGATATGCCATCTGTCTGTCTGCATGTCTGCAAGCGCGCATGTGGTGTTCGTATCTCATTATGTTTTAGATGTATAATATGCGTACTTATAGCGTCTGTTCGTTGGTACATGGATGTCTCTCACTATTGGATCCTAGCCGCTTTTTCCAGATTAGTCGGACACTCGATTCGAGTCTGCAGCAGCCAGCTTGGCCCACTGATGTCTGACCATGTCTGACCCTGACCACCGATAAATTCTGCGCAGTAGAAACCGTAATAATTAAACAGACGCCCCAAGACCACGTTATGCCTTGAACCCTGCACTTAAGTGCACCTGCAATCCTGCTTGCCGCAGGACGACCGACGCCAAAGCGGCCGAGGGAGGAGGCCACAGCGCTTTCACAAAGATCTAGAGTTCAGGGTCTGGGTTGAAGGATATTGAGGGCTTGGTTTGCTGAAGCATAAAAACCGAAAGCCCCTCGAGCCCTTGGGGCTGTGGTTGCAGAAGGATGGGAAACACCAGGTTCTAAACCCTAAACCCTAAACCCTAAACCCTAAACCCTAAAAAATCGGGTCTGGGGTTCCCATGGGTTCCCTCTTGTGCTCGATTGAACTTCCGGCATGTTTCGGGCAGAGTTTACATTCTACACTTCAGACGTAGGACTCGAGGCTGACGGTTTGAGCCTTAAGTAGCGACCCCTCCATTTTTGTCTGCAAAGGGTTGGAATGGTGATGATAGACGTATGGTCCATAGTAGGTGTAGGCCACCAGGCATGTGCCCTAAGCCCTGGACACCGTTGAGAGTTTCGGGCGCTATGCCGTCTATGAGTTAGCGATATCTTTGCCCATTTTCATGGGTGACCTTACCGTGCACCCCCCCCCCACGCCAAAACCCAATTTTTCACTCATTTCCACCATAATTTTCTCAATCAGCATACCATTTACTCCCAAAACTTCCAACAATCAAAAATATTTTTCAACGAGTTCACCAAGAAATAGTTTCAACTTTTTCCAAACTTTTCACATCAAAATTCAAAATATGAAAGAGCACCCCAAAATGAAAAAATTGCATTTTCATTTTGAAGCAGGATAAACAATTCAATTTTTAAACAATTTTTCAACCTAAAAAACACGCTATTATTTGAACCTCTCTCATTGAATTCTCAACGATTTTCAAGAACTACATCCCATTTCACAAACAATTTCAAACAACGCCACCCTTATCTGTTCCAACAAGTATAATGTGATCTCAGAAATGGGCAAGGGTTCTCTCATAGA
>CAJNDV010036954.1:4031-20990 GCA_905221635.1 Symbiodinium sp. CCMP2456 | reverse complement strand
TAGGGTTTGGGGTTGAAGGGTTGAGGGTTCAAGTTTAGGTTTAGGGTTTAGGGTTTAGGGCTGAGGGTCTCGGGATCCGGTCATAAATTGAAAGTATGTTCCTTTATTCAAGGATACTGGAGACCCCAAAACCCTGAAACCCCACAGCAGGGTTCCCTTAAAGGCTGCTATATAGGGTGCTATAATAGGGCCCCCCTGCTTAAAGGATCCTTAGAAGAACCCCCCACAACCAGGCTTCGGCCGTTACCCTTAACCCTAAACTGCTTAAAACGGGGCTTCGGCCGTTGCCCTAAACCCCCTGAAAGGATCCCTTAAAGGAACCCTGAGAGGATCCCTTAAAGGAACCCCGGAACCAGGCTAAACCCTAAACCCTAAACCCTAAACCCTAAACCTTAACCCCCTGAAAGGATCCCTTAAAGTAACCCGGAGCCAGGCTTCGGCCGTTACGGCAAGGGTCGTCCTCCTGGCCTGCGGGTGTGTTCGGAGGGCTCCTTCACGCGACATGGCAGATCTGGGAGCTAGGATTAAGGGACCCTTGGGGATAGAGACCCTCTCAATAAGGTCCCTTTTAAGAGAGCCAAAAGTAGGGTTCAGAAGGGGTACCCTTTAAGGGGTACCCCTAATCATCCTACCTAAGATTTGAGGCATCCTTTCGGGGGGTTTTGGGTTTCGGCTTGTAGGGTTTAGGGTTTAGGGTCTTTTCGGTGGGTTTTGGGTTTTGGCTTGTAGGGTTTAGCGGTTAGGGTTTAGGGTTTAGGGGCTTCCTTTCGGGGGGTTTTGGGTTTAGGGTTTAAGCTTTTAGGGGTTTGGGTTTAGGGTTTAGGGGGTTCCTTTCAGGGTTTAGGGTTTAGGGGTTTAGGGTTTAAGCTTTTAGGGTTTAGGGATCAAAGTTTCGGGTTAGGGGCTTCCTTCCGGGGTGCTGGGTTGAGGCTCCCTTTCAGGGAGTTATAAACTAGGGACCCAAAAAGCACATAAGCAAAAGCTTTTTTATAGTGATATCCCTACCTTATTGGGCTTCATTATAAGGGGATTTATATGGGATATCCGGATCCTAGTAAACCCTAAACCCTAAACCCTAAACCCTAAACCCCTAAACCCTAAACCCTAAACCCTAAACCTAGTTTTTGCTTAGGTGCTTTTTTTGGGGGGCCCTAATAAAGCATCATAAGGCTTCCGATAAGGGATCTTTCAGGATGCTCCAGGGCTTCGGGCTTGCTTTAAAGGAATTACTAAGGGGTGCCTAGAAGGGGCCTACACTATAAGAATACTATAGTGGCTTCCTATAAGGGATCTGTACTATGAGGGTGCTATAGGGATTCGGAGGTTAGGGGTGTAGGTTTTGGGGATTTAGGTTGTTTTTCGGGTTTGTTGGGTGTAGGGTCGTAAGACGTTTAAGCAAGGGTTGTTGCTGTTGAAACCATGCCTCTTCGCAGGGTCTGGTTGGAACGGGTGAGCCTATTGCTTGAGAAGTCTTTCAGCCGCCGGGAGGGCTGGTGCTTGTACTATACTACAATCCGCCGGCAGCAGGCCCCACTCAATATCCCCCCTGCATCATCAACATCATCATCATCATGTTCTTCTTCTCATCATCATCATCATCATCATCATCATGTTCTTCTTCATCATCATCATCATCATTTTTCTTCATCATCATCATAGTTTCACCACCGCCGCTTTCGTTCCTGCTGCAGTTGCTTCGTGTGCTGCAGCAGGCCCAAGACTCTCCGACTGAGGCTGTCCAACCTTATGGAAGTGTGGGGCAGACACGAAGGCGCTTACGGTTTAGGGTTTAGGGTTTAGGGTTTAGGGTTTAGGGGCCAACCTTATGGAGGTGTGGGGCAGACACGAAGGCTCTTGCTCCGAGAGTTGCGCCGGAGGGAGGGGGGGGGGGGAAGGGGATCCTTTGAAGCTTCAGGGTTCTTTAGCCTAGGGTTTCGGGCTTTAGGGTTTTAATTATGGTTTAGGGTTTTAGGGTTTAGGGTTTAGGGTTTTAGGGTTTAGGGCTTTAGGGCTTACGGGCTTTAGGGTTTAGGGTTTAGGGGGGGCAGGGTTGGGGGTTTAGGGTTCAGAAGGTTTGGAGGTGTTTGGAGTGGTGTTGCAAGGTAAGTTTAGAGTTCAAGGCTCCAAGGTAAGCTTAAACCCTAAAACCTAAACCCTAAACCCTAAACCCTAAACCGCCTACTCCCAGGGTTTTTATAGGCTCACTGGGAGTTTGGATTGGGGCCATCAGGGCTTTGAGGAGAAAGGAGTCTCTTCCGCTGTTGCTGACTTTACGGTTACTTGGGGGGTCTCCTTAGGGTTTAGGGCTTTAGGGTTTAGGGCTTAGGGTTTAGGGTTTAGGGCTTAGGGCTTAGGATTCAGAGTTGTATTGAGTTTGGGAGTATTTTTAGGTGGATGCCACCTTCGTAGTGTTCCTGCCAACTTCTGCTGCAGCGCGTTTCGAAAATTTGCAGCAAGTCTAACGAACTCTATTCGTGCGCAACTTAGAGATTTCTTTCGGCACTACGCCGAGCCCTCGACGCCGTTAGAACCCTAAACCCTAAACACCTAAGCCATAACCCGTATAAACCCTAAACCCCCAAACCCTAAAGCCTAATAAATCAAAGGGTGTAAGGCCCCTATACTAAACCCTTTGTAGTGGACCTTATAGCAAGCCTTATAGACCCTTTGAAGAGCCCCTTAAAGGGCCCTATGCCTATGCCCCTAAAACCCGAAACCCTGAGAGTAGCCCCTATAGAACCCTGTAAGGAAACCCTTAGAGGAACCCTCTGAAACAATATGAAAATTATTACGGCCCCTATATCAGCCTTCTAAACCCCTAAACCCTAAACCCTAAACCCTAAACCCTAAACTTCTAAACCCCTAAACCCTAAACTCCCGGTTTCGAGGCTACACTCGGAAGGACATCCTCCATGCGGTGCACCGTCCCGGTTTAGGATTTTCAACCGGAGGAGGGTTTTTGGGGTCGTGATTTAGGGTTCAGGGTTTAAGGCTTATAGATTTATAGAGTTTAGGGTTCAGGGTTTAGGGTGTTCAGGGTTTAGGGTTCAGAGTCAAGGGTTTAGGGTTCGGGTTTCAGGTTTAATTAGGCTTCAGGGTTTAGGGCTTGGGGTTCAGAGTTTAGGGTTTAGGTTGCAGACATGAAACCAGGGGCGAACGGAATCATCCGTTCTAGCCAGAAACCTCTGCGCACGCTGCAAGTGGTGTACCTGTCATCTTGCAGCATGATGCAGTAGTCGATGTGAGGTTTGAAATTAGCGAGGAGAGTGACTTCTTATGTGACAGTCGAGACAGACATTGGGTCCGGCTGCCTGATGTGGTTTGCGTGGTGGTATGGTTCGCAAAGCTTGAGGGAAGACTTTGAGTGGAGACATGTCTGGCTGATTTACCATGCTTGTGTGGTAGGGATAAATTCCAATCACTGTGCATCTTCCGATTCTTTCGCACACTAGATGTATAACAATCCAGTTTTTTGCAGCCTGAAGCCGTAGACTCTCGAAGGCCTGTGTGGAGAAACGAGCTTCTTTGTGTTGAGACATAAAGAAGCACCCAGAAGGAGCCAGAGCTTTTCTAAGGGTCATCAAGCCGATGCGAAGCTCTATCCAAGATGCTCGACACGCGAACTTCCTCCCAAACTCTAGAGGCTAGGGTTAAGGGTTAAGGGTTTAGGCAACAATGCCCACGCGAGCGCATGGAAACTTGCAAACCAAGTTTCGACTGAGGTGAGGGTGCACATGTTCCACGAGGCAAGTGCGCAGAGATTGGATGTGAAGGGTCAATGGGACAAGGTACGAGAGCAACAACAGAATGTTGCACAGAGCAGTATTATAGTAGTGAACTTCTCTGCTAGCCTGTAGTCTGAGCATCAGAGATCATACACCCCAAAACCCTGATCCGGTCTCTATACTGGGTTCTGGAGTACCATCCTTCAATACTTTTTTGGGGACCTGTTCCTTAAGGGAACGATTATGAAATTAAAGTCTATACTTTTTCTCCCTGGTCACTTCAAAGTCTCGTATATCATATGCAAACATCGTCTAGAAACGCTGCTTTCGACTTGGGCCGAGTTTAGGCTTATGCTACGAAAGTTGGAAGTCTGTTCACTAGGACACGCAGGCATGCATGCATACCTACATGCACAAGATAAGCATGTCGATGTTTGCTTATGTACGTATGCATGCATGTGGCATGTGTTTTTGTTTTGTATACAAAGCAGGTAAGTAAATAAATATATATATATATACATATACATATAGATATAGATCGACTGATAGATAGAAAGATCGACAGGCAGATAGAGGTCTATGTGCATTTTGAAGAAGCATGCTCATACGGTGCAGGTGATCTTGGCAGTTGTTTTGCGGCTGTGTCTATCGAACAACGAAAGGTTTTGTTTGCAAAAGTCATGGTCTCAGTCATGATGACAGCAGTCCGCGTCTGATAGCAACACTCGTCATGATTCGTTTGGTGACACAGGGTTTGACTCAAGCAGTTGCAAGAAGCAGTTCTTCGTTTCTTGTGTGAGTGTGTCAGTAATGCTTTACTTGGAATTATTAAAGCAGCTACCTAAACCCTAAACCCTAAACCCTAAACCATCAGAACCGTTTTATGGTTGGCCTTCGATCAACGAGGGAGGGTCCCGGATGAAAGTGTTTTCAAGTCCAGCTTGCCCTTGCTTCTGACCGTACAGTCGATGGGTTGAATGCAACATGTGCTGTCCTCCACGGAGCTAGAACCGTGCCCGCGCATCTAGAGTATGCTTCTGCAATCTTGGTATCAGTTCTGCACCCGTGTTCAGAGCATCTAAAGTCTAAACCGCCCCTTAAACCCTTAAACCCTAAACCCCTAAACCCTGAACCCCATTCTGCCCTATTGCCCTAAACCGCCGTGAGCCCGAAGGACGAAACCTCGCTCCGCTTTTCCATCGAGCAGAAGCCGCAAACCGAAGGCCAAAGACCGAAGAGACCGGAAGTTGGAAGGGGCTCGGAAGTGTTGTTCTTCCCAAAGGGTCCAAAGTACTGTTGATGGACAAAATCCTNNTTATGGTACTATACTACATTTGGGTCATGCAGGATTTTGCCCATCAACAGAAGTACCTATATTGGGTCCTTGTTAGCTACATGTTTACATTTTTGTTACAATAAACACCCAATAGGGATTAAAATATCATCATGTTTAAATTTGCCCCAACAGGGAACCAGTATATGGTAGAATGTAGGATTTCTATATATATATATATATATATGTATATATATGATTTGGGAAAGCCCAAAAAACGATTTTCCCTCGCGCGCAGCATGATGACCTGATATCTGGCACGAACTGTATTCCCCCCATAACAGTACCTCGGAGCCTTTGGGCTCAAGAGAGTCGGAGGTAAGCGCCCCCTTAACACACTTTAAGGCGCTGCCACACACTTCCGAGGGCATCGAAATACTGTCTGGTGCTTAGTAGGGAATGGGGGGAATGGATCCCTATGATAGTCCCCTAAGGTCCCTTATATAGTAGCCCCTATAACCCATTCCCCCATTCCCCACCAAGCACCAGACAGAATATGTCGCGAGGTCCGAAACTCTGAGGGAAAGACCCTGTCCACTACACTTCAGTCATACAAGACCCCAAGCTGATGTTCGGTTCATATCCTTCTGCGGAGAGCTCGTGTCTTGCAGCGATGAAGTTGCAGAACCCCTAAACCCCTAAAACCCTAAACCCCTCCATCGCCTCTGGAGGGTGGCTCTCGAGAGCTAGGTCTCCCAGTAGTAGCCCTGTTTCCCTTTTTGTTCTGGGGGGTCTCCTTAGGGTTTAGGGCTTTAGGGCTTTAGGGCTTTAGGGTTTAGGGTCTAGGGTTTTAGGGTTTAGGGTTTGGGGTTTAGGGTTTAGGGTTTTAGGGTTTAGGGTTTAGGGTAAGGGGCTACTGGGGAACCTAGAGAAAGGGACGGAGACATCTTGAAGCATCGAATTGCCAAATGACGCCTGGAATATTGTACTGCAGTTCCGTGAAGGAACCCTACAGTACAGTATAGTAGTGGTAGAACTAGCGCCCGTAGTAACAATAGTAATTATCGTGCTAAACGCATCACTAGTAGTAGTACCGTCATAGCACATTGTGTCGGGAATTTAGAACAATTATTTGACGAAGCCAGCTTGGTAATCTTGGCAATCTTGGTCTCAGCCGGGGGGAGCAAGATTGCCAAGCAATCTTGGTCATTTTGCCCCACTTGCGCGCCGACTCGTTTACCTTTTGGGGACCAAGAATGCAAGATTGCTGGCAAGCTTGCTTCCCCCACTTTCCGCCACTTGCCCCACTAGTTTACCCTTTGGAGACCAAGATTGCAAGATTGCTTGGCAATCTTGCTCCCTCCCCCCCTGCAATCTTGACCTAAAAGGTAAAATAGTCGGCGAGACCAAGATTGCAAGACTGCTTGTAATCTTGCTCAAATAACTGCTCTACATTCCCTGCATACTGAAATAGTACTGTAGTAGTGGTAGTGGTAGTTCTTACACCCCAACGTCGCAGCCCTTCCGATGTGCAGACACGATCATCCGTGTGCTTCCCAAGCGATTCGAGCGCTCCGATCGCGCAGAGCCGAGAGAGCGCTAGGACCCCAGAGTTGTGAGTTAGGGTTCAAGGTTTAAGGTTTATAGACTTATAGAGTTTAGGGTTCAAGGTTTAGGGTGTTTAGGGTCTAGGATTCAGGGTTTAGGGTTTGTAGGCTTCAGGGTGTTTAGGGTTTATAGGGTTCAGGGTTTAGTAATTCAGGGTTTAGGGTTTGTAGGGTTTAGGATTTGGGGTTTGGGCTTTAGGGTTTGGGTTCAGGGTTTAAAGGTTCAGGGTTTAGGGTTTATTGGGTTTAGGGTTTGGGGTTCAGGGTGTAAGGTTTATAGCGTTTAGGGTTTGGGGTTTACGGTTTGTAGAGTTTAGGGTTTGGGATTTAGGGATTAGGGTTTAAAGGATTTAGGTTTCAGGGTTCATAAGGTTCAAGGCTTTGGGTTTATAGCGTTTAGGGTCTAGGGTTTGGGGCTGATGGTTTTGAATTCAGGGTTCAGGGTTTAGGGCTTGTTGGGTTTAGGCCTTGGCTTTGGGGTGTATAGGGTTTGGTTCAGGGTGCAGGGTTTAAACGGTTTAGGGTTTGGGGCTTTGGGTCTAGGGCTTGTAGGGCTTAAGGCGTTTAGGTTGAGGGTTCAGGTTTTAGTAGGGCTAGGGGAGAGTTGAGATTTAGGGTTTAGTAGGGCTTAGGGAGAGCTGAGATCAGTTGATGGCGCCCCACAAATCCTAATCCCAGGCCCTGAACCCTAAACCCTAAAACCTAAACCCTAAACATAAACATAAACATAAACATAAGAATCTCAGAATTAGTGCTTTCTGGCATCCCGCACGAGAGTTTAGGATTCGGAACGGCTCCTGTTACCTCAACAGGGTTTACTAGGTTACAAGAAAGGGTCACGAGGACCTTAAGGACCAGATGAAACTTAGAAGTAGGGGCCCTATACCCTTATACTGTGAATCCCTATATATGGGTGATTGTCAAATTTATGGTCCCGCTTTGGGTCCTTATTACGATACGGCACCTATTATTTAGGGTACCCCAAAAGGGACCATAATTTTGACAGCTACCCATATGTCAATCGAACCTCAAAGCCCTTTTAGGGTTCATTTCGTCCTGAAGAAATACACAAAATCAATGGGTAACTTCAGCCCTGGACATTACAGGGGGCTCATCGTCTGAAATCGTCTGCCGAGGGGTCTGGCTGTTGATATTTGTCATTCCAGAGGCGCAAAGGGGAGAACCAATGATGTACCCGGTTTAGGGTTTAGGGCCACTGATCACAGATGGGCACGCCAGCCATTATGCCACTCCTGGTGCAGCGGTTGGTGGATCTTTCAAGGTTGCCGCCATCGTTAGCGTTCTAGTTGTGATCAGCTCCTCGTAGACAGTGCTTGAGCTGCATGTGGCTTATGTCAGAACATCGACATCGCAAACATTCGACATCCGGCTCCCTAGATCCTATATCCTTATAGTGGTCCTTAGAGAATCACGGTGCAGAAGCTCTCATGCACTAGCCCTAACATAGAAGCCTGAACAAGTTGCAACTCCTGCGGGTTCCCAAATCTAACGAGTCGTCACGCCATATCTTCAGATCCTGTTCCAGTTATTGAGGCCTCTTGTACCATACCCTTGTAGCAGCTCTAGAATTAACCCTTACAGGAGCCCTTTAAAAGGAACCCGAAACCCTAAGCCCTAAACCCAATTCCCAACCACAAAACCCTAAACCCAAAGCCCTAAACCCGATTCCAATCCCTAAACCCTAAACCCTAAGCCCTAAACCCAATTCCAACCCCTAATCCCTAAACCCTAAACCCTGAGCCCTAAACCCAATTCCAACCCCTAAACCCTAATCCCTAAACCTTAATCCCTAAACCCGAAGCCCTAAACCCAACTCCAACTCTTAAGCCCCCTTTTCTGCTACCAGGCCGAGAAGGCTCCGATGCGCGCCGGCCCGCAGGCGACCGAACCCCTACGGAAGGAACGAACCCTAAAAGGGCTTCAGGGTTTAGATACCAATGGTACGGTTTAGGGTTTAGGGTTTGGGGGGTTTAGGGTTTAGGGTTTAGGGTTTAGGTTTAGATACCATATACGTAGGGTTTAAGGTTTAGGGTTTAGGGAACAGAAAGTTCAGGACTTCTCCTCGCCGTAGCGGGCTTAGGGCTTTAAGGTTAATAGGGCTTGGGTGTTGGGGGTTTGTTTGGAGTTTAGGGGCTCAGCCCTAACCCTAAGGGGTCCAAGTCTTTGTTCGGCCCTTCTTTCCAGACTCAGGCTTCTTACAGTAGGTCCTTTTGCAAGAGAGGTTCACCCAAGGGTCCACGCACGCCCATTGTAGGACATTGGGTCTATGTTGGGTACCGAAACTCTTAAACAAAGACTTGGAAAGACCCTAAACCCTCAACCCCTAAAACCCTAAATCCTAAACCCTAAACCCTTAACCCTTAAAGCCCTAAATCCTAAACCCTAAACCCTTGACCCCTAAAACCCTAAATCCTAAACCCTACTATGGGAACTGCAGGGTTTATATCCTCAACCGTAGGACCTTAGATCTTACACCCCTCAAAGACCGACCCTTCATCTCCAAGCTGGTGATTAAAGCTTGTTTAGGTTTCAGGGTTTTAGGGGTTAGGGTGTAGGTTTTAGGGTTTTAGGGCTTTTAGGGGTTAGGGTGTAGGTTTTAGGGTTTTAGGAGTTAGGGTGTAGGGTTTAGGTTTTAGGGTTTTAGGGGTTAGTTAGGGTGTCGGGTTTAGGGGTTAGGGTGTAATTAGGGTTTACTGTTTAGGGTGTAGGGGTTTAGGGTTGAGGATTGAGGGTTTTGGGTTGCTCTCCTAATCAGCTTGCAGGCAGCCGCCCGCTGGCGAGCGAAGGCAATGCGGCGACAAAGGGTGTGAAGTTGTAAGTTGTAGGATCACCAAAGCTACTCAGTACTTCTTAAGGTCTGTAGCAGACCACCAAAATCCCTATTGTGTTTTGCTCAGGTGCTGATACTTGGGTAGGAAGAAGTTCAACAGTGGCCGTGGGATAGCTGACAACAAGTCTTTCAGAACCAGCAATCCCAAGCCACTTCTGTCACGCTATGTTTGCAGGATCTTTTCTCGGAGCACTTTCAACGATGACCCTAAACCCTGAGACCTTAGCCCTTAGTTCGTATACTTTGGCCATCCGCAATCGTGCCACTTTGTCTCGGGTTTCGAAGTTTTCTAGGTATGCCTTAGGGGCAACTTAAAGCTGCTACCGTCTACTTTGGCTTGATCGGATCTCCTCCGCTGAACTTCATATAGATCTAGGACATTTTCGGGTGGGTAGTTACCGCTATAGGAGCCTTTTAGAAGCACCTGACCCTAAACCCTAAACCCTAAACCCTAACCCCAAGGGTCCCTAAAACGGTCCCTCCTTTAGTCCCTAAACTCACCACCTGTAGTTTCCTTTAAATAGAAGCCTAAATCATTACCAATATGAGTCCTTAGGGCCCCTCTTAGTTCCCCAATGGTTTAGGGTTTAGGGTTTAGGGTTTAGGGTTCCAAACCTTCTAACTTTTTGGGTTCTAATAACTTAGTAGTAACCTGAAAGTTGAACCGTTTGTCCTGGCTTATTGGGGAGGTAAGCCTCTAATATAATTTGACTATAAAGGGCGCCCCAAAACCCTAATATAGTGGCCTTAATAATCAACATGGGGTCTTGGGGGGGTTCCTGATTATAATTTTGGTATAATATACCCCCAAACCCTATTCTAATACTTAGGGCCCCAATATTCTTCACAATAGTCTTGTCAGGCCCACTTGCAGAGACACCGAAGTCGGCGAAGGATCGCTTGCTCCGGGCTACCTTTGCGGTTTCCAAGGGTTTTGGGTTTTGGGTTTTGTGCTAAGGGTTTAGGGCTTAGGGTTAAGGGATGTAATACAGGGGCCGAAATATCTTACTTGTTTTGGGTCTTCGAAGGTATCATCTTCTGGATTTTGTCTAAAATGTAAGGTATGCTTTTGCTGATCAAACTGAGGCGGGAGCCTAACTAATACTAATCTGGGGGTTCCTTATTGTATTTATTGTATAATATGCCCCCAAACCCTATTCTAACTATTAAGGCCCCTATATTAGGGGTGGTAGGGTTTAGGTACGGTTACAGTTACAGGGGTTCAGGTTTTGGGGGTTCACAGGGGTTGAGGGCGGTGAGGTTTGGGGATTTGTAGGGGTTTAGGATTTTAGGGTTCAGGGTTTCGGGTTGAGCGTTCTGGGAGATTGGTTCTGGAGAGATCTTGAAGTCGGCGGGGCTCGGCGAGAGCGGCTGACTGAAGCGTGCCGCCAGGTCCTCTAGGGATTGATGTGGTGTGGGCCCTACTTCAAAGGGGTAGTTCTCTAAATTAGGGTGCTTTTTCAGGTCCCGCAGACATAGTATAACACTCTTATAAGAAAGGACCCTAAAAAGGACCCTAATTTAGAGAAGTACCCATATGGTACCGCAATGAAAGGGGGCGGGTCCTCGAGGGTGAGAAGCAGATAGCTTGAGAGGCGACCGTCTTAGCTGCAACATCATGCGGAGTTTTGAGGAGTCGGAGTCATGATATGTGTCCTCGCTCTTTCATCCACGAAACAGTCACCTTGTTTGCAGACGCGCGTTCTGCGCACGTGGCGTTAAAACTTTAAACCCTAAACCCTAAACCGTTGCTTGAGGAAACCGTTTGAAGCGGACTCTCCGCGAGTAGGTTGGCATGTCTTCAAGCAGATGCCGTCAGCATTTGGGTCAAGAGCCTGGCTTCCTACCAAGCCACAAATAATAATATAGGAACCTGATTAAGAAACCCTGGGCCTCTATTAGGGTTCTTAATATGAACCATAATATATTGGGGGTACAGGGCCAGGGTTTCTTAATCAGGTTCCTACATTATTCAATCAGCAGTAACCCCCGTGTACTATCACCCTATGAGAGGAAATTGCCCCCTACATACCGTCGAGCGAATGGTCTGGTTCAGTTGTGACAAAAACCACCAGGTAGGGTTTCAGGCTTTGCGACTTCGTGCGCGGAAGATGACCCGCTAGCTGTGTTCCCGGTAGCGGTTTCGGAGTTTGCCTTTTCCAGTGGTTCATTGTGCCGCAAGACGATTTCTACATAGCCCTCACTGCCACGCTTTTTGAGATCCTGCGCAATACTCTAAACCCTAAACCCTATTGTGTCCTGTGGCGGTCTCATGCCACGCTGAACGAAGCCGATAGTTTGGGGCTTTGCCAGCCTGGGGCTGTAAGGGAGTTTAGGGTTCAGGGATGTAGGGTTTAGGATAAGGCATGGCTGGCACTGATGACGATGATGCGACGACGATGACCGCGATGATAACAGCGGTGGCAGCAACAATTGTATCATTATAGCTTATTAATCTTCGTAGTACGACATCGCACAACATAGTAAATTGTAGCATATCAAGCAAAGCCTAGCATAAAATAGTAGAATCCAGTATACAATCTAACTCAATATTAGCATAATGTAGCAGTGGTAGGAATAAACTAATAAACGATGTTTCTGGCAGGACAAGCTGGCCATGTCTCTCGACGATGTGATTCGAAGTGATGCCCGAGGTCGGCCGGGTGGAGCGATGCAGATTTGAGGGTTTAGGGATGTAGGGGTTTAGGGGTGTAGGGTTTAGGGGCCTAGGGGTTTGGGGTTCGGGTTTAGGGTTTAGGATTCAGGGTTTAGGGATGTAGGGTTTAGGGTTTAGGATTCAGGGTTTAGGGATGTAGGGTTAGGGTTTAGGATTTAGGGTTTTGGGTTTGGGGTTTAGGGTATTAGGGCATCAGGGTATTAGGATTTAGGTATTAGGGTTTAGGGATTAGGGATGCAGGGTTTAGGCTTTAGGATTCAGGGTTTCGGGTTTGGGGTTAAGGGTTTAGGGTGTATAGAGCAATTACACATATTTTTTCTCGGGGTTCCTTAGTAAATATACCATAAAGGGGCCAAAGCCACATTCTAACGAGGTGTTGGCCTTTTGAGCTTGCACATCAAGGCTCCAATCTTGGGGGTATTGCAATTTCTGGCAATTGCTTTGGCTCCATGCACCTACAGAGTATATGTGTAGGTCTCAAAGTCTCCATGCAGGAACCCCTTAAAGGCCTAAGTTTCTACTATATGGGCACTTGGAGCACTGCGGAACGCGTGTTTTTTGTATTTAGCACTCTGGATTAGGTAGGAAGCAACAGCATTTGGTGAGAAGATTTTAAGCCGTGATAGAAGGAGCTGCCATGCTAGGGCTTGGGTTCTTGCCAATTTACCCACTCTAAACCCAAAAACCGCAAACTAAACCCCAAACCCCAAAACTACCCTTAACCCCTGAAGTTCTTTTCTTGCTGCTTTTTCTGTGTCAATCGGTTTTTCGTTCATCATCTTCGAAGACTTCCAATTATGGAATCCTTAAGGGCGGGGGTTCTAAGGGGGGTATATAACCCAGTAATCCTCAATTCTCCCTAGTACTGCCTTAGGTTCCCCCAAGCTCCCTAGGACCCTCCCCCCTTGAGCCACCTTAAGGATCCTATAATCCAAATTGGCGCAGGAAAAGCAAGGACATCCCTTCCTGGCAGCAGCCTCCTCAGGTGTTTCCCTCTTTAGGGTTCAGGGTTTGGGGTTTAGGGTTTAGGGTTTAGGTTGAGGGCTTAGGGGTTCGGGCCTAGGTTTAGGTTTTAGGGTTTAGGGTTTAGGGGCTGAGTTAAACAATCTGCAAAGAATCGGAGTGAGAGCAACGCCCGGGTCGATTTCGGGGTTGAGGGTTTGGGATTTATGTACGCAGTCTGGGATTTGGGCGTGGTCTTGGGTACGGGAGTTGGGTTTAGGGTTTAGGGCTTCGGGCTTCGGGCTTAGGGTTTAGGGTTGGGTGTTTTGGCTTTTGGTCGGATGTACCGTGAGCTGCTGGGTCGGAAATGGAGTTGTGAAGATTGCAGATTTGGGGCGGAACTCCGTTAGGTGCTACAATGAAACCCTAAACCCTAAACCCCTAAACCCTAAACCCTAAACCCCTAAACCCTAGTTACAGTGTTTAAATTTGGTGGGATCGAGGGCTTGAGAGCTGCAAACTCAAGGGCGACTGCGCAGGCTCCAGCGCGTGCAACTGGGACGAAAACCTTGGACCTTAACCGCTGGTTTAGGGTTTTATAGGGTTTAGGGATTATAGGGTTTTTAGGGTTTATAGGGTTTAGGGCTTTTTTTACTCTAGATGGCACTTCAACCACGTTAATCAATCAATCCCTAAACCGACTCTTGCTTTCGGAAGATCAATCCTTAGACCCAGAAGAACGAGAGGTGAATATCATTCGCGCCTTAGTAATTCGGGGTCTAATGACTCTACTTCATGATTATGAAGGGATTATAAGGGGATAGCACTGGGTAATTTTCCAGACCTTGCAAAGATTCTATGCTGTCCTGTACGCACTCCTTCGGGGCTCCAAGGTTCAGTCGGTACTGTAGGAGTGGGAATAGTCGGTAATAGTCCTGCCCGTAGTCCCTGTGTGATTGCAAGAGAACCTGTTCTGCGCCTGCTTGGACCTTTGTAGAGCAGCAACGCCAGCAGCACCAGCATGGGCACTTGGTGTACTTGGTGTCCGCGATGTGGGGGTTTCCGAAATTAGGGGACCCTAATATGGTACCCTAAATAGTAGGATCCTTATTATAAGGACCCCAAAATAAGGTACCCCTTATTTTCGGAAACTCCCATGTGTTTTCCCTAAGCAGCAGCATTGTGCTCATGAGCCCAGTAGCAGATTCCGAGGTTCCACCGAGAACTACCAACGGGCACAGCGTCAGAGCCTTAGCCCCTCCCTAATCGGCTACGGCCCGGGCACCCAAGCGTGGAATGCTATGTCCGCATTGCTGGTAGTGTTTTGTTTGATATTAGTCAACCTCCATGTTCACAGTCTAAAACCCCAAACCCTAAACCCATGTTCACAGTCTAAAACCCCAAACCCTAAACCCTAAACCTTAAACCTCAAACCGTTAAAGGGCTGGTTTACCAAGACGTCGCCAGCTTCCAGCTGCCACTCAATGCCCTATGCGAGAAATATGGGAGTTTCCGAAAAGTAGGGGTACCTTATTTTGGGGTCTAGGGTTTAGGGTTTAGTGTTTAGGGGTACCTTATTTTGGGGTCCTTATAATAAGGATCCTACCATTTAGGGTACTATATTAGGGTCCCCCATTTTCGGAAACCCCCATATCGAGACTGAAAGGCTCTTCAGCAGTACCCTCTTCGGTGGGAGTTAGGATTAGGGGGACCCTTGGGGATATAGACCCTCTCAATATGGTCCCTTTTAAGGGAGCCAAAAGTAGGGTTCAGAAAGGGTACCCTTTAAGGGCGTACCCCTAATACTACTACCTATTCGGGCCCTGAACTGGCCCAAAGGGCCTCAAGTACCTAGTATGGGGGCCTAAATAAGTACCACTCCTAATCCTTTTGGGGGCTTCCGTGTTACAGTCATAGTATAATATACCCCAAAACCCTACTCTAATTATGAAGGCCCCTACATTATCTCCCTTAGCTGGCCCAAAGGGTCCCCAGCGACAAGAATTGAGAGAATGGCGGGTGTCTAGGGTGGGGGTTAAGGGTTTAGGGTTTAGGGCTTAGGTTTAGGGTTCAGGTTTAGGGTTTAGGGATTAGGGTTTAGGGTTTAGGGTTTAGGGATTACTATTAGGATTTGGGAAGGTATCAACCGTAACAGTACCTTGGACCCTTGTCGTTGGGGCATGTGGCATGTAGACCCGAATGCTAGGTATTGAGGTCTTAGGGTTTAGGGCATGGCATATCGCAATATAGCCCAAAATGGTAGGTATTGAGGGTATGATAATATGGAAGCTTGACACATTACCAAGACTACTCCTGCATTTAAACGTTACTTCGATATGCCCCGACACCGTGTTTTAGCACCCTAAACCCTAAACCCACCTATTCCAGTTACTCAAGCCCCCTATACTAAAACAGTCAGGGCCCCATTTACAAACAAAACATCATACCCCTCATAGAGAACCACCCTTGATATAGTAACCGTTTATTGCACCCACTACAGTAGAGGATCGACCGTTGATGATCCGCTAAAGCCTAACCCCCAAACCCTATGCCCTAAAACCCTAAACCTCAAGGCCCTAAGCCCCAAAAACCCTAAACACCTAAGCCCTAAGCCCTACGTCCTAAAACCCTAAAACCCTAAGCCCTGAAACCCTAAACCCCAAAGCCCTAAAAGCTCCGAACCCCTGAGCCCTAAGCCCTCAAACCCTGAACCTTGCACCCCAAACAGAGCCGTGACCTTCCCCAGGCGTCTCGAGAAAAGTGAAGCAGATGGGGCTCACCCCCGAGACGCAGCACATCCGCGAGTGGGGCCAGCTCGTATTAGAGCTTCTTAGGAGCCCAATAGGTGAACTTTAAACTTTTTTGGTATAGTAAACCCCTACTAAAAGAAAAGTTTAACTTTTTTGGGCCAGGGTATTGGGCTTGAAGGGCTTCAAGAGTTGTTGAGGGTTTGGAGGTTCAGGGTCTAGGGTTTAGCGTTAGGGGCTTGGGTTTTGAGGTTTAGTGTAAGTTTAAATGGTTTAGGGATGTCGAGGGCTTTGGGCAGTTTAGGGCTTAGGGTCATCCCGCAGTTCAGTGCACAATCCAACAACTCTTCAAAGAGCGCCCAGGGTGTAGGGTTCCGGTTCATGAAAGCACTTAAACTCTGTAGACCTCGTACAGTTCTAAACCCGAAAGCTTGATCTAAACCGTACGGTGGCCCAGAACTCGGTAACATAATACGGGGGCTTGAATAATCACCATTACTCTTCTGGTGTTGCTTATTAATTGTTGGTATAGCCCTATACTAAACCCCTCGTCATCCCCCCATAGCAACCCTTATAGCGACCCTTTCCGGAAAACCCGGTAATGGACCCCTGTCCTACCTCTCAAGGCCCTTCTATTGCCCCTGAGAGCTTGTAGGGGCAGAGTGTCCTACGGCTGATGGTATAAATCCTGCGCTACCTTAAGGACCCTAAACCCATGGGAACTATGGTATATTCCTTATCATGGGTAACGCAACCCTAAACCCTTAACCCTAAAGCCCTAAATCCTAAATCCTAAACCCTTAACCCCTAAATCCTAAACTCTAAATCCTAAACCCTAAACCCTTAGACCCTAAAGCCCTAAATTCTAAACCCTAAATGGGTAATGCAGGATGTTTTATCATCCACCCGCAGCCCTCGTCCTCCTCTCATCCTTGCGGCGTCAGAGCTTGGAGCTTAGGATTTCGGGGCTTCAGATTTGGGAGCTTCGGGTTCAGGGCTTTAGGGATTTAGGGTTAGGGGTTTAGGGTTTAGGGATTTAGGGTTTAGGGACTTAGGGTTTAGGGGTTTAGGGTTTAGAGTTTAGGGCTTATAGGTTATAGGGTTTTTGTTTTTAGGGGCTTTGGGTTTATAGGTTAT
>CAJNDV010036953.1:0-15861 GCA_905221635.1 Symbiodinium sp. CCMP2456 | reverse complement strand
TTAGGGTTTAGGGCTTATGGAAGCCATACAATTACAAGGCAGCCCTCATAACGCCAAGTCTTATGGCAGCCTTCTTCGAACTTATACCCAAATCCTAACCCGTAGCAGCCCACAAATCCTAAATCCCAGCGAGGTACCTGGCATAGAAGCTTGAATGCGTACCCCAAAGCCCTATTCTAATTCTCAAGGCGCCCCTGTAACTTCGTCCTTGGAACGACGCAAAACACCCTAAACCCTAAACCCTGAACCCTATACCCTAAACCCTGAACCCTAAACCCTAAACCCTAAACCCTAAACCCTAAACCCTAAACCGGAACACAGGCATCCTCGCGTTGCCCGGGCAGAGGCGAGACAGGCCTTGGCTTCGGCGGGCATTGGGTCCTCGGATGTTTGGAAGCAAAACTTCGGCTCTAGGGAGGGAGGGTTTAGGGTTTAGGGTTTAGGGTTTAGGGTTTAGGGTTTAGGGTTTAGGGGTCCTAACTGTTGATGAGAGAAATCCTGCACTGCCTTGAAGGACCCTAGACCATGGGAATTATGCTATATTCCATGCAGGGTTTATATATCATCGACTGTCGAAATGGCCAATAAGCCATGGTTGTTAGATGTTGCTCGCCTCAGAGAGCGATGAAGAAGGATGGTTCCGCTGTCCGGCAAGGGCTTCCATTAGGTGTTGTGTCCGGAGTTCCTGGGTCTGCATGGGTGTTGGAGGGTGTTTTCATAAGGTTTAAGTGCCTTAGGCCAAGACTATGACGATGCCTTACAATCATGGGCTGGTTCAAGCTGATGACTTTGGGTGCATGTCAAAAAGGGTATCGGTAGTGGCCTCTGTACCCTAAGCCCTAAACCCTGAAAGTGCACCCAAAGCTCCAAGCAGGGATGTTTCGGTAGCGCTGCTGCCAGCCCACAGGGCCGAGGGATGCGGCATTGTGGTCACTAGGAGTCGCTAGGGATGATGGGGATGTAGGGTTCTTGGGTTCAGGGTTCTGGGTTGAGGATTTAGGGTACAGGGTTTTGGGGTTTGAAAGATCATGTTGCCGCGAGCATTCGGCAACAAGCACGTGAATCCTACAGAGGGTTCTATAGGAGGTAGAGACGTATAGAAGGGTGTGATTCGGTATAGAAAGGTATCACCAGCTTAGATATTTGAGCTTGCAGCCCGGAGCACAGGTGCTGTAGCAACCCTGGGTGCTGCCCTCAGCCCGGGCATTTCAGAGCGTTTCGGGTCGACATACGCTTTTTCGGGAGAGCTTCGGGTCCGCATGGTGGGGAGTCAGGAATAAGGCCTGAAGGCTAGGGCTAATGTGGGGTTAAGGTTTTGTGTTTGCTTTGGGGGTGTGGAGTTTAGGCATGAGGGGTGCAAGGTATGTCAGATTGGCAGCTGTTTTTTTAGCAGGTAGGGCTCTCGTTGATCTTGTGCAGTTCCGGGTGTGGTTTTGGGGATTTCGGTTTTTTGGGGCAGCTTGCGGCATAGAAGTGTCATGTGCATTGTAGGGGCTAGGAGTCGCGCATGTGGGGACGCCTCATGCCCAAATCGGCTTCAGCAGGATCTACATATCATGCAGCGACTCTATATCGCAAGCAGCAGATCACCCCTGTTCTCGATGCCCTCTGCGCTAGCTAATTGGCGCACACACGCAAAGACGTTTGCCTGTGAAGATATGTTTAGTACGACAGCAGGCTCAGGGGATCAAGATGACCGGGGGAGGCGGTAAAAACAAGTCACGCGCAGTCGCACGCAAACACACAGACACAAACGAAAGCACGCACACACGCAAACACACACACACACAGTCGGAGACGGAGACACAGACTCACAGAGGATCTTCGGGCTGAAGGGGCAGGCTCGGGGGTTCGGAAAAGCACAGGGGAGATCAAGAAAATGGGCTTCAAAAAGCACCGGCCCGTTTTGAACCCCGCAGTCCTAAACTTTTATATCCGAAGCCTTCGATTTCTGAAATGAACTTTTTGAAGACCCCAACCTTTAAGAGTCCCAACACCTCACACCCAAAACCAAATTGTATTGAACCCTAAACCCTAAACCCTAAGCCCCCAAACCCAAAGATCAGAGGCTTGCGAGCCACGCGGGGTGAGAGCAGAGCATGGAGGTGATCTTCCTGCGAATTCCGAGGGTTTAGGGTTTAGGGTTTAGGGTTAAGGGTTTTGCGTTTAGGGTTTATAGGGTTTAGGGTTTAGGGTTTAGGGTTTGGGATCAGGGCCTACAGCAGGTGAAGTTTGGATTTCGAGCCGAGGGCTTTCTAAAGGCTTTGCCGGGGGCTGTGAGTGTTGTTTTGGGGACCCACCCACCCTAAATCCCTAAGCCCTAAACCCCTAAACCCCTAAACCCCTAAACCACTAAACCCCCAATCCCTAAACCCTAAACCCTTAAACCCCTAAACTCTAAACCCTAAAACCCAACTCCAAAACCCAAAACCCCTAAACCCCAAACCCCTGAACCCCTAAACCCTATAAACCCCTGGGGATTCTCTTGAACCCGAGAGATCCTTGATTCCTTTAGTTCTCTTGATTTCTATCAGTGATAGAAGGTTTAGGGCTTAGGGGGTTTTAGGGTTTAGGGTTTTAGGGTTTTTAGGGGGTTTCAGGGTTTGGGGATTTTTTATGCAGGGTTTGTTGGGGAGTTTGTGCTTCGCCAGAGCTCCCCATCATCAAGCGTTGAGGTTCTTGCGGTTCTGCCGGGCTGCGTCGAACCATTATGGTGTTCTGCTATGTCCCAACTTAACAAAGTCGGACACTGAAGGGTTGGTCATTGTAGGCACGGTTTTCCTCTGTGACTCTGTGTTTAGCGCCAAAGCATTTGAGATGAAGCCCGAAAATACGAGGACGCCCCGATCTCGCATCCCCAACGCTTTGGACTTCAAAGCTCGAATCCGGCGCGAGCACCCAACACAAAATGATTGCTTTGGCGCCAGAAGCTTCAAAATTTATACACGCCTAACCGTTTCGTTTGGCCACGAAAAACGTTTTTACCGTCTGGTGTTCCTGCATGCACCTTTGCACCGCTAATTCCACAGTGCTGAGGGTTATTTTGGGGCTTTGTGTGGTCGCCACTGTCCCTCCATTGTCCCTCCCCTGTCCGTTCAACAATTGTTCCTATAAGGTTCCTCCTTGAGTTTCCGCGTAGTATGCCCCAAAACCGTGTTCGCACACGAACGCGCTATTTCATGCCCAGACTGTTGATAATGTAAACCCTGCATGACCTTAAGGACCCTAAACCATGGGAGTAGTATATTCCTTATTATGGGTAATGCAGGATTTATATCATCAACCGTATCATAGAACCCCGTTAGCGACCAATTGTGGAAACCTTTAAAGGCACTCTTTAGAAGGAACCTTGTTCTAATGATTAAGGCCCGCGTCTTACAGCATTTCCGGCGAGGTACTTGGCCGGCACGCATTTGCCATGCTGGCTGCTGGAGACAGAGGCGAGCTGGGGAACAGAGCAAGTATAGAGAGGCCAATAGCCCGCAAGACTTTCAAGCACAAAGGGGTCTTTCCACTACGGCGAAACGTATATTCCCTAATGGAGAACAAACACACCTTCAATCACAGGGGCTTTATGGCTGAAGGCAATTTTACAGTATATTCCTGTTTGGGTGTGTTGGGCTCTCTGGGCCTTGGAAGGGTGCAGGTCGGGTCTTGGGCGTGTTGGTTTTAGGATCGGGTTGGAGGCCGACACGGGTTTAGGATTTGGGGCTTTAGGGGTTGAGTTTCGAGTTTAGGGTTGCTAGTGTTTGGGGTTTAAGGCTTATGGGATTGGGTTTTTTAGATTTTGAGTGTGGCAATTTAAGATTCGGGGGTGGGGGGGGGTGGTTGGATAACACCGGAACTCCCATTTGATGTCACGATGTCGTAAAGCGTCAATCTTAACTAGGAGCGTGGCGCACAAATCTTATAGCAAAAGGGTTCAGGGGTCAAAAGAAACCTCAAAAAAATCAACCCGAGTCCAATATCTCTACAGCCTAAGGGTATAGATACCTTAAGCCTTTCAAGCACCAAAGCAGTAAGCTTTTCGATCCCAAATGCCAAAATCAATGAACTGGTGCCTTCGGCATCGAAAGCTTTCGCTTTGAGCGTTTGGATGGGTCCTTGGGGAAACTCTGTGTCTGCGAATTTCTACCAGGACATATCCCAAAACTCCGTTCAAACGGTGAAGGCCCTATCAATGCTATCTAACCACAGGCATCATAGTAGTCCCTTTTGGGGATTATCTAGTAGGATCCTAAATATAAGCCACAAAAAAGGAACTACTACGGGGCCTATGGCCCCTAAACCCTAAACCCTAAACCCCTAAACCCTAAACCCTAAGGCCCCTAATATAGAACCCTACTATAGATCATGGGTAAACCCTAAACCCTAAACCCTAAATCCCCAAGCTTACGAAACCCAAGGGCCTATGGGTAAAGCTCTAGGTATCCTAAACTCAGGCGTTGCCCCAGGGCCCGGGCACCGAACATCGGCTGGGAACTTGGCTTGGGGACTTGTTGGGCTTTAGGGTTTAGGGTTTAGGGTTTAGGGTTTAGGATTTAGGGTTTAGGGTTTAGGGTTTAGGGTTTAGGGTTTAGGGTTTAGGGTTTATGTATGTGAATTCTACAGGTTGCAAATGAGAGAAGAGCTTTTCGAGGGTCGGTAATAAGGGTTTCACATGGTTTCTGCGGTTTAGTTTGGTTCATAAGGTTGGCATGAAAGTTTGATGGGGTGTCAAGCGAGCTTTATAGGGTTTAACAATCAAGGGGTGTTACAGGGTTCCTGAATGTATGGGCCTTACGAAGTTTAACGGCAGTGTATCGGTTTTCCAAGAGGTTGGAGCATGCGTTATATTATAAGGCTCCGATTATAGGCTCGTAGTTCTCCTAGAGCAGACCTTCGTGTTTGTTTTGTGTTCGTCTTGTTGTGTAACATATGCCAGGACACCAACAATGTACTTCGGTGGTCTAGGTGATGCTGACAGTTCAACCCAAAACCCCAAAACTTTCCTTTCCCTAAACGACCTAAACACCCTGGACCATTCCTTTCCCAAAGCTCTAAACTCTGTTCACTCTACGCATGGCGACAAGGCCAGGTATTTTCCGACACACATTCCCAAAGAGAGTCTGGAGCACGCAAACGTGGCAAGAAACTGCATACCCGTTTACCCTGCAGTTTGGTTTTCCTGAGTAGCTGGATAAGAGGAAGAAAGGTGCCGTTCTAAGTATGGGAACACTGCGGGGCCTAGTGTCGCACCCTTAAAGCCCTTCAAACACCCACATAAACATGATTCCTGCTGAGGTGCCTCGCCCTGTCAGGATACGACGGCCGGAGGGTTGTGGTTGCATGGACGCCATGGCAGGCTTCTGCAATTGAAGTTCAGAGTGCAGGGAGTTTAGCATTTTGGAGCTTTTGTCGTGGATTTGAGCGACAAAGAAACCGGGAGTCTGCAGAGTCTTATTTGGAAACATTTTGGCTGCTGTTTAGGAGGGACTTTTGCTGTTGCTGATGTTGTGAGCATGAATCGCTGGAGATCTAAACAGCACTATTAGTACTCCAACCCTGCAGTATCAGGTTTCTCTGCGAAGCCATGCCGCGCGATAGGTTGAAGGGGTTGCGGATGTTCGAACCCTGAACTCTTAATCTCAAACGGCCCATACCCGAGACCCAAAACTCTGAGCCTTCATCCTTAAACCTTCAAAAACAGCACTTACCCTAAAACATGGCTTGTTGCTGTAACTGTACTACAGGGGCCGAAATAATTACATATACCATTTTTTTTGGGGGGGGGCTCTTATTTTAATTATAGTACCATAGACCCCAAAGCCTTATTGGGGCCCCTACATTAGGGCATTCAATAGCGCTCTTCAGCCCGGAAGCTGCGTGACACTCGAGCGCACGCCCGACAGTTGGAAGATGACTTATGCCCCTGCGCCCCCTGATGCCAAAGTACATGGGGAATCCCAGCAAGAATCATCCTCATCCCATCCCTAAACCCTAAACCCTAAACCCTGGGGCTTATAAAACCTGAAACCCCAAGCCTGAAGCCCAAACACCTCAGCCTCGGAATTGTTGATCGCCTAGAGTTTAGGGGGTTAGGCCTGAAGTGCCTATACAAGAAGCTTTTTAAGGCTGAAGTACCTAATCTATGGGAGTTTCCGAAAATTAGGGGTACCTGTTTTGGGTCCTTATAATAAGGATCCTGCTAGTTAGGGTACTATCTTAGGGTCGGAAAAAGCTTCTTCTACAAACATCGTTGTGTTTGTGTGCTTCGTAGGGCAGCCTCCCAACCTGCCCCCTTTCATCTGCAGAAACTAAACAAACAATCGCTCTAAGCCCTTAAACTTGTCCTAAATCCGCATAAACCAAAGTTTCGAAAACAACAACCTGGTGAGTGTGAGTCTGTGTCTGTCCCGCTTCAGGATCCCTGTACAGCTCCTGCCGAGGCAATGCTGAGGTCCACCTCTTAGGGCTTAAAGTTCGCGCCGAGACGTCTAGAGTTTGGGGATGTTCGGGGGCTTGGTTTCAGGTTTTGGGTTACTTCGTGTTTGAAGGGCTCGGGGGGTGGTTAGAGGTGCTTGGGTGGTTTGTTGGTGGGGCTTGGAAGTCTTAAATGAAATGTGCGGGTCTTGGGGTGCTCGGGGCCCCTGCAGAAATAGGGTTCCGAAGTCTAAGTAGTAGTCGATCAGCCTACACGTGCCCTGAACCCTAAACCTCTACACGTAGCTTGTTTAGGGCAGTCTAGTCCCGAAAGTGCCCCAGAGCTTAGCCCGCCATCTCCCTAGCAAGAGGAAAGCGCTCATCTAGGCTTCGTATTGGAGCCTGAGTAATTGGAAGCAGCCTTTTTAGTTCTTGTTTAAGGGTGCTTCTAATATAGTAAGGCCATATACGAGAAAAACCAGTCACGTCTCTATACAATTCTGATCAACATTGCTTCTACTAGGGTTTTGTAGGGTTGGGGCTTCGGCACTTCTGCACGGGAGTTTACAAGTTGATGAATTCGGGTCTCAAAGTCGTTGACGTAGGGCTCCCTGGTGGCCGATTTCGGGTTTAGGGGTGTAAATTTCGGTTTATAGGGTTTAGGGTTTAGGGGTTCAGGGTTTATAGTTGTTACAGAATGAGCGAGCCAAGGTAAATGCAAACCGGGAGCCTAACATAGGGGCCTCCATAATTACCAATACTATTTTTGGGAGTCCCTTATTAGAATTATAGTATAATGGGCCCCGAAACCCTATTCTAATTATTAAGGCCCCTATATGAACGATCACGTCATGCCCTGCATTCATCAAAAGTTTCAGCCCAAAGCCCAGTCACCGTATAGAACCCACTGCAGGATCTTAGCATAATCTTTCAACCTCGGCATAGCAATTCTACGAACCCGATAAGAAAAGGTAGGTTAAGGTGAACGTCGTGGTCCAAGGGTATCGCTACAATTGGCCTCATACCAGCAGGGCCACAAGTAGGGCCTACATCTGCTTGTCGCTTAAGTTTAGCATAGTTGACGTTATAAAATCATTGGACTCGGGACTCCAAGGGAATGCAGGTCAAGATCCTAAAATCCTCATCCACAGTTCGAGGTTATACCTCCTTGTGCGGCCGAATAACCATACACCCGATTCATACCGCCGATTCTCCTGTCAGGTTTAGAGCAACCGGTACCTTTAACCCTAAATCGCTGAGCAGTTTATCCTGAACTCTATAAACCCTAATCACTGAAACTTAACAACCAAACCCTACAACTCCAACCTAAAGCCCCAAAAAACCAAGGCCAGTCCTGTCGACCCAATGAACCCATTTTTCGCCAAGTCTCCAACCCTAAAAACCCTAAACCCTAAACCCCAAAAGGCCCCGTTTCGCGGTGCCGCTTGCAGAGGCCTCCCCGAAAGGGAAGGGCGTAATGTAGGGTCCTCAATAATTAGAACATGGTTTGGGGGCACATTATACAATCATTATAATACGGAACCCCCAAAATAGTAGGTTTAGGGCTTAGGGCTCAAAGGCTTTATCATTAAGGACCCTACATTAGGAGTTGAGGGCTTGCGATTTAGGATCTGGGGTTTGGGATCTGACAGTTTTAGAGGTTTCCAGGACGCTCCCTGTACCCTCAAATAGGGTTATGGGACCCCGTCGACTAATTGGAGGGTCGAGTTTCAGGTGGCCCTGTCTAGGAACCTCGGAGTCTACAGGGTTTAGGGTTTAGGGTTTAGGGTTTAGGGTTTAAGGTTTAGGGTTTAGGGTTTAGGATTTAGGGTTTAGGGTGACATATGGTAGGGAGCGAAACTCTGCAAACAGGGATCCTATTCGAGATGCTGGAACTTCCAAACTAGCTCCGGCGAGGTATTTTGTGACAGACACAACTGGCCCTCAACCCTAAACCCCGAAATTATGCAAGCAGAATATATTGTTTGGATACTCGAACCCGCACCCGGCAGTTCTCGGATGCACAAACTAGCCTCACGCCAAACCCTAAAGCCTGAAACCCCCAAACCCCAAAACCCTCATTCCTAAACCCCCAAACCCCAAAACCCTCAACCCTCAACCCTCAACCCTAAACCCTCAACCGCAAAACCCCCAAACCCCTAAACCCCTCAAGAATGGGGCCAGCTTGGAGTCAACGTAGGCGCAGCCATCAAGTTCCTCCGTTTCACTTTGGGGCTGAAACCCCAGACAAAATATACCCTAAGGGTCCATGTACCCAAATAGATATACTTTGGCTTCAAAGTAGTCCCTAAGTAAGTACTTTGGGGCCAATGTATATACTATTTGGGTACATGGACCCTCAGGGATAAGGCTTACTAAATAAGGACGGCTTTTGGGCAATCATACGCTAAAGCCAGAGCCAGCTTACCATGTTTTTCAGCTTGTGCGATTACTTCAGCAACCCCCCACGTCCCAAATCCTGCCCATGGTTCTACAGTTTTGCGTAACTCTAAACCCTAAGCCCTAAATCCTAAACCCTAAACCCTAAACCCTAAGCCCTAAACCCTAAATCCTAAACCCTAAACCGCCATAACCTTGACGTCAGAAAGCATCCTTGATGCCCCCAGGCAGCCCTGAAGTCTGAAACACCCCACCCGAAAAGCCAAAGCCTCAAGCCTTATATAAGGTTTAAGGTTCAGGGTTTAGGGTTTAGGGTTTAGAGTTTAGGGTTTAGGGCAACCCTGAAGCAACAAACCCCTCAAAAAAACCGAAGCTGATAGCCAGAAACCCTAGTTCCCTCAAGCAACGCTGGCTTTGGGCCCATGGCCATTTCCCGCTTCGCTCTTCTGGCCGTCGCTGCTGCGGCACCTCAGCCACTTGGAAGGTCCATAACCGCCTCGCGGAAAGGGCCTAACTCCTCAGTACCACTGCTGTAGACGTTCCGGCCCCAAGAGTACATATACTATGTTGGTAGTTCTCTAAATTAGGGTCCCGTTTGGGGTCCTTGTTCTAAGGGTGCCGTAGTATATTGGGGACCCAAAAAGGGACCCTAATTTAGAGAACTACCCATGTTGGTGCTGAGACACTTAGGGCTTGGGCTTGGAGCTCGAGGGCGTTAGGGCATACAAGGGTTTAGGGTTTAGGGTTTAGGGTTTAGGGTTTAGGGTTTGTGGTACTGTTTTTGCATGCATCATGGGGCACGGTTGAGCCCCGGGTCTCGCGTCCGTGGCATGGTAAACCATAAGCCCTCCTACTTTATCATACATTACCTTAAGAACCCTAAACTATGGGGATTATGGTCTATTCCCTATGATTTAGTAGGGTAATGCAGGATTTATATCATCAACCGTATTCCTGTATTCGGGAACCTGAATGTGCTTGATCTACGCCCCCAAACCCAACACTCCAAAGCCAATGCCGAAAGCCTCAGCCTACAAGTTGTCACCGGCCCGAGGTTCGGGTTTAGGGTTTAGGGTTTAGGGTTTAGGGTTTAGAGCATAAACCCCCTTTACGAACTATGAGCCCCATACAGAACACCATATAGCCACCTCGCAAAGCCTTTCTGAAACCCGTACACCAGACATGAAACCCTGAACCCGCAGACCCCTACACCCTAAAACCGCTCAAAACAACCCTAAACCCCCCAAACAGTAGAATCCTAGACCCCATACAAGCCTTAACTCAGTGAAACCGTTGAACCCCTTAGACCCGAAGGCCCCGAACCAAAAACGCAAACAAAACCCTAAACACTTGCACAACCCATCTAGAACCGTCGCAAAACCCAGGACTCCAGTTACCTAAATATGGGCTTCATATTATATGGCTGGTAACCCACTATATAGGTAAATGGAGCCCTAGAAAAAACCCATTGTCGCCCTAAGCCCTATAGACCCTAAACCCTGGATCCCTGAAAAAACCATTGTCGACCCTGCGCCCAGGTGCGATTACTCGCTGATTGAAATATCCGAGGAGTGCCCCTCGGAAGCTTCGCCTGAACTTGGCTTTGGACCTTAGGGGTTTAGGGTTGAGGGTTCTTAGGGGTTTGGGGCTTCAGGGCTTTACGGGTTCCTTCGACTTTCATTTGGGTTTAGGTTTTTAGGATTTTAGGCTTCTATCAGTCCTCTATAAAGGTTCTGTATGAGAGATTCAAGGCTTAGCAGTTTGTGGTTGTAGGATTCTGAAAGGTTTTGGGTCGCAGGTTACGAGTTTGGGTTAGTTTCAGACCTCAGGTCAAGGATGGATTATATTGTAAGTATGTGTATATGTGGCTGTACTACGTATTTAAAGAATTTATAGATAGAACGAGAGAGAGAGAGAGAGAGACAGAGAAAGAGAAAGAAGATTGAGAGAGACAGGGAGAGAGAGGCAGAGAGTTCCTAGCCGGCTGTCAACCAGGGCTTCTTGTCTTCCCACCCCGGTTGTCAGGTAGGGTTTGGGGCTTGCACGTTGCCGGGTTGAGGGCGAGGCGGGTTTAACGTTTGGGGTTCTACCCCGAGCGGGTGGCTGGGCGTCCAGCGACCAGACTGGCTGATGGCCCTGATGGCTGGAGAGCAATGAAACCCAAAAGGATCCCATACACAAAACCGTCTACGTAAGGAGTTCGTCCCTGAAAAGTAAGCATAGATCTTTGAGGCTTCTATGAAGTAATCCAAACACGACATCCGAAAGCCAAAACGGCAAGCAGCAATCATTAGCGGCTTGTCCCGAAATTTCAAGCTGCTAGAAGCTACTCTTTTCTAAAACCCCTAGAAAACTCCGTAATCTAGCTTCGTATTCGGACACTCCAAAACCAAAAGGTTAGGGCAGAAGAAAAGAACGGGTTTTAAGCCCAGCTCCTTGAAAAGAAGCCCCCAAACCCCTCAACCCTAAACCCCAAACCCCCAAAAACCTAACCCAGGATTATGGTTTCGATTGGACGCTCTACCACGAGCAGCTGTACCATGCCAGGTGCGTATCAGTCGAGTGGGCACTTTTGGCTTCGGGCTGTGGCCTTTGATTGGTTTAGGTTTCAGGGTTTGCAAGCCCTGTATCTCTTGTATTTTATAAGAGATACAGGGCTTGTAGGCTTCAGGGCTTATATGGTTTATTAGGTTTCAGGGTTAATAAGAGTTACAGGGTTTACGGGGCTAAAAACCCTCAATCCTACTCCCTAACTACACCCCCCATAGGGCTTTTGGCGCTTGTAGGGCTTATAGGATTTATAGGATTTTCTAGGCTCAGGGTTGTGTGGATTTCGTGTTGATGATTACCAGGAATAGCAGGCGATGAGCAAAACTGATGATCAAAAGCTTATGGGCGACATCGATCGCAGCTTGTGCGTACACAGGGTTTTGGATAAAGATAGTGGCGCGGAAGTTATGATAGGGAACGCTGCTACATCCCAGACCCTAACATACTGGCTTTGTTTTCAGTAGGTCCTCCTTGCTTGCTTCTGTTGCGAGCGCCTCAGCGCCGGGATGGATGGTTTGGAACGGTCGCAAGGTATCTCTCCGCTGCACAAGCACACATGCCGGCGACACACGGTCTACGTCTACGTTTCTCTGAAATCGACTTCAAACTCGTCTGGGTTGGCATCGCGAAAAATGCTTTACGACGGCACCTCGTGCATGTTTGTGCCCGGCATTGGAATCAGGAGATTCTCGATCTCCGACACAACCCTCGGTTCCACCATACATACATCGACGAGGACATGATGGGCACGGTGAAGGCCGAAGGCCTTGTGTAAACGTGTGCACCGACCCTGGGTGGAAGCCCGAGTTCTGGGACGATGGCTCTGAAGGCTGCAGGTGCGGAAGCCACGGTGAATTTCGTGCAGCCGAATATGAAAGAACAGCTCGATCTATAAAAACCAGTTGGGTTTCTACCCACGAATTACAACGCCGAACATTCAGAACAAAAGCGATCCTAAAGCACTCTGAACGCATGAACTCGACATCCTGCGCGCCAGTCGTAAAGCCAGCAAGACAGGCACAAACACAAAAGGCCACAAGCATCAAGTTCAAAGGAGCGCTACAGTAGGGATGGGTCAAGTCTCGGCTAGCTCCAGCTGGACCTCGAATCCGAAATCTGGCCCGGCACCCCCGAAGATCTTTCAAATCCTAAACTCCAGGCCCCGGGATCCTCCGCTCGGGTTGTAGGTTACCGTCCTTACAAACTACAAACCGAGCCTGAGTGCGTGCGGAAAGGAAGCTATATAGCGTGGGATTCGCTCATCATCGTACCGCAGCGTCCCTGCTTCATATATGCATTTCCTGCATGAGGCACCAGGATGGACGAAGAACTCAAGGTGTAGTGCACATACTCGAAACCCTCATGTTCCGTGCTGTGAAAGCCCTATATGGGTCATGTTTCTTCCTGAAAAGACAGCACGCAGGCCAACACCACAAACTTCCAAGTCATCCACCCATGCACCCCAACCGTACAAACCCAAATCCCCCTTCTGAATGCTCTTGTGCCCGGGATACCCGGACCTTACAGAAGCTATCTTTTTCAGGGTTGTTATCAGGAAATCACAAAAAGGAGCCCTAAAAAATGTAATAGGTTTGTCGGTGTTAAGACGACTTACAATGGAGAGTGCCCGCGTAGAACCCTTATGAATACCCGCTTAGAAACCCTACAGAAACCCTTATGGATCCCTAAAAAAACCCCACATGGATCCCTTTGAGGCAGGTAGGCCCTAAACCCTAAACGCCTAAACCCTGAAACGAGGCCCTACAACCCCAAACCCTAAACACCCATACTCGAAGCCAAAAATCCTAAGCCCCTAAACCCTAAACCCCTAAACCTCAGACCCTAAATACCTAAAAGCCCTAAACCCCTAAACCCCTAAAGCCCGAAACGAGGCCCCAAAAACCCGACGGCTTTCCTGGAGGTCTCTGGTCTTTGCAGGCGATGCGCGGGGATCGCAGCAGGCAAGGCGACGTCCAAAACCAAAGCACTTTTTTGGGGTTTAGGGGTTTGGGGTTTAGGGGTTTAGGGTTTAGGGGTTTAGGGGTTTAGGGATTTAGGGGTTAGGGTTTACGGTTTATAAGGTTTAGGGGTTAGGGTTTAGGGTGTAGGGTTTAGGGGTTAGGGTTAAGGGTGTAGGGTTTTGGGGTTTTGGTTCAGGGTTTTATGGTTTAGGTTTAGGGTGTTAGGGATGAAGGGTTTAGGGGTTTAGGGTCTGTGTGCTTCAATCGTTTTGGGGCCTGTAGTGGTGTGTTGCTGAGACTATCCGGGGCTACTTGCGGATATTGGCGAGCGTGGATTTCGCTTGCTACAGGAAGTGAGTAGTAAGCAACTTAAGATCGTTAAGCCCGGGTCAAGGATTCGTATCCCAGAACAGAAAACCCCTAAACTTCGAACGGCGCGTCCTACACCCACAAACTTAAAAAACCTCAGAACTTTTCATCGTCCTCCGAAAACTTAAACCTCAGATTTTTTAACCGTACTCCGAAAGCTTAATCACCTACCCCAAGCGCTGAGCCCCCATGCCGTAAGCCGTAAGCAGAGCAGTTTGCAGTCCTTAGGGGCTCGTCGTAAGGTGGGGGTCTGCAGTTGTCGTTCCTTTGAGGCTGACAGAGGGGCCTTAATAATTTAATTGCCTATGTGATTTTCGGGGGGGGGGGGTCCTTAAAATAAGCATAGTATAATGGACCCCCCAAAAGCCTATTCAAATATTAAGGCCCCTATATTGCCTTGTCTGCTTGTTGTTAACTTCATGTCATGGAAAAACCCAATCGTAGATGTTGTTAGCCAAGATGCATCTACGGCGGATGGTATAGGAAGGGGTTTCAGGGCCCTGAGTGCAGCCTTGAGGGCTTTAGGGTTTACAGAGCCATGAGGTGGAGGACATGCAAATCTAGATCAGGATGTTTTTTTGGTAGCAACCGGCATGCTTAGCATGGCTACTTCTAGCAATACACACCTAATACTGTCCTTCCATGGATCTTACTGACCCCATTGCAATATCCCTGCCCGTTCGTGTTGCGAGGCGGTCCTGTCAATGCTGGAGGCCGTGACAAGGCTGGCGTTCACATGGGTTTAGGAGTTTTGGTGTTGCTGCTGCTTGTCTCTTTGCTGGGCTCACCGCGTGTACCACTGTCACTGCGACTGCTCTGGCCAGTGCCGACAGGAATGGTTTCAGGGTTTACCTTAACCCCAAAGAACCTACTACTTTCTAAGGACTTATATAAAGAAAGTATAATAAGGAACCCTAAAAAGGTAGGTTCTTTAGGGTCCAGGTAGGGTTTAGGGAATTACGTTTTCTTCGTCCCAGTAAATTGGCGCAGCTCTTCAACATAGCTCCGGAAGGTGTGTTTTGTTCCTCTCAGACGGGCAGGCTTCACTGGACTCCTTATTCTTCTATGTTGAATCGAGAGATGCTGCTGGCGTGTTTAGTCAGCTAAGCCGGAAAGCACCCTGAACTCTCGACCCCGGCGTTCCCGAAATCTAAGTAGTGGCTTTAATAATTTGAATAGGCTATAGTTATAATTATAGTAAAGATCCCTCAAAATCATGTTGGTGATTATCTGGGCCCCCCACAGTACCTCAATCCCTGGCCCTAACCGGCGACCATGCCTTCGTTCCCAGGCGCTTTTGGTTTGCTTTCGAATGCCCGCTGGCCGTGGCTGCAACGTTCCACGGCTACCCAGCGGTTCCGGGTTCAGGGTTCAAGCTTTGCTTGGGATTGCGAATAGGGTCCTCGCTTCCGGAATTATAGTTCTCAAGAAGCATGTGCATTCTGAGGTGGGGGGGTGGGTTAACCCTATATGGCTATGCTCAGATCGAAACCCTATACCGAATGCGCTTACGATTGGCGTCTTAAGGATCCGCCACGCCCTCCCCCCCACCCCACAGTGCCGACACACAAAACGACAGCCCAAGACATAGCTGTGTTTCGGTGAGTCTTCAATTGTCCACATCTCCGGCAAGTCTTTGGCAACAAAAGCCAAACCCCGAGCCCCAAACCCGAAACCCGAAGCCCAAATCCCCACACCCCCTAAACCCAAAACCCTAAACCCTAAAACCCTAAGCCCTCAATCCTCAATCCCAAACCCTAAACCCCAAAACCCTGAACCCTAAACCCTAAATCTAAAACCCCAAACCCGAAACCCGAAACCCGAAACCCTAAACTTCCGGCCCTAAACCCGAAACCCAAAGCTTTCGACCCTAAACCCTAAGCCTAAACCCAAACCTTATAAACCCTAAACTTTCGACCCGAAACCCTGAGCCCAAAACCCTAAACCCTAAACCCATAAACCCTAAACTGTAAAACCCTATAAACCCTAAACCCCTACACCCAAACCTTATAAACCCTTAAACTTTCGACCCTAAACCCTAAGCTTTCGACCCTAAGCCCTAAGCCCAAACCGTATAAACCCTAAACTTTAAGCCCTAAGCCCTAAGCCCGAAGCCCTAAGCTTTAGACCCTAAGCCCTAAATTTAGACCCTAAACCCTAAACTTCCGGCCCTAAACCC
>CAJNDV010036952.1:95310-110987 GCA_905221635.1 Symbiodinium sp. CCMP2456 | reverse complement strand
TGTGCCAAGGCTTACGGTCTGAGCGGGACTTCTGCGGATGTTGGAAAAAGACTCGCTGCATTTCGCGGTTTTAGGCCTACTTGTCGTGCTGTGATTTGTGTTGAGCGGAACAAAGAAGAGGGACGGTGTTGACTAATATTTTTCAGAGTGGCCGAAAGCACTGACCAGTTAGGGTTTTGGAGCATTTTAGAACCATATCAACCTTTACTATAGATCCCTATTATGGTAACTTCAAGGAAGTCCTTGAGCAAGAGCCCAGAAGCCCTAAGCCCCAACCCAAAACTGGATGTCAACGTCTACAAAGCCGTACCTACACAGCTAGCAATCAGTGAATGATGGGCAATAATTTCCCTAAACCCTCAACCCTCAACCCAAAACCCTAAACCCAAAACCCTAAACCCTAAACCCTAAACCCAAAACCCTAAACCCTAAACCCTAAACCCAAAACCCTAAACCCTCAACCCCCGATGACCAGGGTCAAGCTGTAGAAAAAACATACGCCCAAAATCTACTCTGCTTACCAAAGCCCTTGTGATCATCATAATCATTATTCTTATTATTGTTATTTTTCTTGTTGTTACTGTTACTATTGTTATAAGAAGGTTTGTAATAGTTGTTACTGGTAGTTTATTACTGTTAGTATATCGTCAACCTAGCCTGAACTGTTGGGAGGCAGGCATGCCTCTCTCGGGCTCCATGCGATCAGCTGCCCTTGGCCCAGAGGTAAAAATGCTCAAACATAGGGTTTCGGGCGTAGGGTCTAGGGTAAGTTTCGGGTTTAGGGTTTAGGGTAAGTTTCGGGTTTAGGGTTTAGGGTAGGTTTCGGGTTTAGGGTTTCGGGCTTAGGGTTTATGTCCAGGGCGTAAGGGGGCAGTTGAGGCCTCTGTTTGTTTTAGTGTCAGGTCCCTCTTCTTGGGTTCGGGGGCAGTGCTCGGGCTACTTTTCGCTGTCGTCGCCATCGCCATCACCCCCGCCATCTTCACCGTCATCAAGGCCGTCATCATCGCCCGTAACCACGCTGGGGGCTTCGGATTTCGAGCTTGACTTGAGCAGTTTCACCGGCTTGAGGTTGAGTCTGCCAAAAGAAGAAGCTTGATGCCGGCGGGAGCATCAACATCCAGCAGCATTCGATGAACTGTTCGATATGGCACATAAGGCCTGCTGCAAGTCTTTGATTTCCTGTCCTGATGCTGACGACCAGCAGGCAGTCACATCCGTGAAACAAAGGACACGCTAAACGACTACGTGGTTACGTACGCAGGAAGCAGCCGACTTGGTCGGAGGACATGGTTCGTCTGGCAGCTGCAAGCAATGTCTACAGAACTCGCCTGACAGACATCTTCGTCCCTGATTTTGTCAGTCTCATCTGGATCATTGAGGGCGAGAGATACATGCGCACACACCAGGGACTTTGTTATTTGTATCACAAGGACGGAACATTTGAGCCATACAAAGGTGTTCCTCCAGAGCCAACATTTTAGTTGAGATCGGAAGGCGCATTGCGACTCATGTCGCCTGGTACAGAACGCAGCGACTCGGGCATCGTGCAAGAAATCGCCAAAACTCTGCCATTTTACAACCACGGTGAGGAAGTTTTAGTCGCTTGCGAAGATGCAGCTGTGATGGCGGATATGGGAGGACGCCGGAAAGGTTGAAATGAACAACAAGGAGAAGCGCCTCCTCCTGTTGGTTGGCCAGAAAATACGGCCTTCATGCTCGTGAAGGTCATGACGCCGCTCCAAAACACTTGCCTGAAGAAAGACTCTAGATGTCACCGCTTTATAAAATCTTAAATGTTATTGGTCGATACATTCAGAAGTTGTAATTGTAATGGTACACTATTATATCATGCATTCTTTCTGATGTGTCGACGTGGAGCTGAAGGACGTTTGCTACAGTTCATGATCCAGTGGTGTGATACTCCCTCGCAGCGGCAATCTGGGTGCGCATATCAGGATTAGGTGCTGCCGGGAATTGCTAATTTTTAAGACGGCAGCGCCGCAGGTCTCCCAGAAGACGATACAGGGGTTCACAGGGTCCAGGGTCTGGGGTGAAGGATTTATCGCATCTCACCTTCCTTCATTGAAAAGCTCACACAACACCACGCAACTACTCGCACGACCCCAACGTTCACGAAAGACGCCTGCAGAAATTTGGGGGAAGCCCCGAGACCCCGGAAAGGAATTAAAGAGTAAATTGCATTGTATCGCTTAAATACACCCTGAGTCCTATCACCCTAAAAACAGAAACCCTTAAGCCTTCATGCCCTAAAACCCCCAACCCTAAATGCTTGTCGCTTCGGTACGGGATCTCCATGCACAGCTGGCAGCACCCATAGCGTACAGCTACTTGTTTCTGCTACTTCCACCAGCGTGGTAGGAGTTATTTAAGGGCGGGTCTGATTCTTTGAGGGTTTACGCAGCTTTTGCTACAAAATTCCGCCAAGCCACCCAAGGCTGGGATGAACCTGACGGGCAGTGCGCGCGCGGCAGTGGGGGCCCTAAGTCCGAAGCTTTAAACCATAAAACCTAAACCGTACACCTCAAAAGCCCAAAACCCGAAAACAAAGCCGTAAACCTCAAAAGCCCCATAGGAGTCAGGGTTTCGGAATGTGAGTTTCGGATAGCCCTACAACGGGTTTCGGCTGAAGGAAGAGCATGAAGTCACCACTATCCTCGATAATGACCCCTCCGCCGAATATCCACATGCCCTAATTGCAAACACTTGTGCAGCCGGAAACTTAAGGCACGAACCTTAAACTATTATGAAACTATCCTCATAAGTCATTGAGCCCCCAAGACCTCAAACCCAGATTGCCAATGGCCCTGTAGCCCAAAAGCTTCTCTACCTTCAACCCTGAACCTTGAACCCTAAATCCTACACAAAAATGCCCAACAAATCACAAAGCCCCCCTAAACTTAAGGCCCAAAGCTCAAAAACCCAGAATTGAGGCCCAACTCCAATACGCCCCCAAGCTTCCGAAGCCTAGGCAGCCCAGGTCTTGCAAGCTCCGAGCCACAGAACCCTTCGGTGGATCAGGATCTCCATATCTCTGTCTCTATCTTTATCTCTATCTCTGACCGGTTTTTGTGTCTCTATTTATCGCCATCTCTATCTCTACCTCTCTATCTATCCGACCTCTTTTTTATATACTTCTCTTTATAGATAGCTATATATATATATATATATATATATGCGGGCATAGTATGTAAGTAGCATCGGGCCTGAATACGTAGCTCGGGTTCCTTCATAAACCTGTGCTAGTGCATAGCCAAACAGCAATACCCAATGATGGAGGCCTCTACTTCTAACCCTAAACCCTGAGCCCTAAACCCTAAACACCAAGACCCCTAAACCCCTAAACCCTAACCCTAGTTGCTAAGTCTCATGATCCTTTGAGTCGGTTCCCAAGCCCTGTTGAAACCGTGGTGTATTGTAAAGGGATTGGGGGGTACACGGTTTAGAGGTTGAGTGAGGGAGTCCCGTTCCCTAAACCATAAACCATATAACACTAGCAACAATCACAATTCTATGAGTAATAACTGCTAAACTTAAGGTTCAGTGCACAGGTCCACAAGCCGTCGAGATCCTTCCTGCACGCCCGAAGGCTCACAGCGGAGGGTGTGCGCACGTCAGAAAGAGCCTTTGCATTACGCGTGTAGAGGTTGTCCTAAGATCCAGGCTCCACTACTTACCGTGTAATAGCTTTCAGATCGCATTGGTAGCGACGCAGGGTTAGGATACCTCTACCTAATTCTGATGGCTGATCTCCGATTCGACGACGACTTGTTCGACTTTCCTGGCGCAGTCGACGTCGAGGAAGAGAGCGCCGAGAGCGCTGAGCTCGACGACGATGCCGCTTCGGTCGGCACTGGCGCAGCTGACCCTGGTGTGGCTTTGCCCCAGGGAAGAGTTCGGAAAAGAGGCTCCCGAGGTGGCTCTGGGCCCGGCAGCAAACCTCAGGATGAGAAGAGATGGAGATCCGGGCAAGTACCTTCGGCCCCTTCCTTCGACGGCGACGTGGAGAGCAACCCCTACTGCATGAGACACTACCGACGAAGGCTCATGAGGTGGGTTCGCATAACCCGCGAATACCTTCCTCCGAATGAACAAGCGCTAAGAGCTCTAGAACAGCTTCAGGGCGAGGCGGAGCTGGAGTTCGAAGAGGTCGACGATGCTCGTTTCGACCACAAGGAAGGTATCCAGCGGCTCCTTGACGACCTCGAGAAGGCCTTCGGCGAGAGGGAGATCTTCCGTCAAGGCGGTGTAATCCGGGAGTTCGAAAGTGTGGGACGCATGCAGGGCGAGTCAATCACCGCCTTCATACGTCGCTTCAGGCTCCTGGAAAGAAAACTCTCTGACAACAAGGTGCCATCGTACCCGGAGCAGGCCAGAGTGATCAAGCTGCTGGACGGCCTTCGCCTGGATGAGAAGGCGACGGCAGCTGTTTTGCTGGCGGCGGGAAATAAGTACGAGATGGCCAGCGTGTTGGAGGCTCTTCGCATCCAGTACCCGCCGGGCATGAGTATCACGGGACTTCCTAAGGGTCTGGCAACCTTGTCGGTGAGATCGGCCAGGACTTCTTCTACATCCTCCCGCTCCTCCTCGTGGCGATCATCTTCGACGGCGAGCTCACGGAGGACTTCCAGGCAGAGTCGCCCTACTAAGTGGACACACTGGCAGTCTGAGTGGGACGAGGGAGTACCTGAAGAAGACCCGCACGAGTACGAGGGCGAGGCCGATGGAGGAGATCAGGGCGAGTACCTGGCTGAAGATGAGCCCAATGCGCAGGATGATGACGCGGGCGACGATGACGAAGAACTTGTCCCCGACGAGGGACAGGAGCCTCCGGAGGAGGACGCCGCAGCAGACGATGCAACTGCGGCCATTGTCGCCGCCGCCCAGGCCCTCACCGTGACTTCAAAGAAGCTGGCTGGACTGGTTCAGGGTCGTGGCTTCTACAACACCGATGCCAAAGGCAAGGGTCGTTCTGGCAAAGGACACGGCGGGGACAAGGGCAAGAGTGGCAAAGGGAAAGCCAAGAGCAAGGGACGTGGCGGTCCTAAAGGAAAGGCTCCCGCCCGGAAGGGCGGTGGCAAGGCTGGAAATGGTCAGGACCGTCAGCAGCGACTTCGCGGATCCCTTTGCCTAGGCTGCGGCTCCGCTGATCACTGGATCCGTGACTGTCCTCACGTCACGAATTTTCAGGCTCAGATGGCTTCAGCTGACATGGAGCTGGACCCAGAGGGCTCACCCGTGTTCGGCTCCTGGATGACATCAAGCTTGATCGAGTCCGGTGAAGAAAAGGAGTCTTTCGTGTATGAGATTCCCAGGCCTCCGAGTGTGTTGCTGAGTTCGTGTTCCGATGCTACCTTTCTGATCGCGGATACTGGATGTCAGCGTCAAGTAGCTGGGAGTTTGTGGCATCAGCAACACCAAGCCGAGCTTTCGCCTTTGAAGCCCCTGCGTTTCCCTGAAGTCTGCAAGTTCTCCTTTGGTCCTACGGAAGGAACGCCAAGCCAGGGGAGGTGGATGTACCCGGCGGGAATTGCGGGGGAGATGGTGGCACTGGGGATAAGTGAAGTATGCTCTGCCGCGCCGGGATTGTTGTCACGTTCAACAATGGAAGCCTTGGGTGCGGTGCCGGGCATCCTGGAGGGGAAAATCCGTTTCAGAGCGCTCGGCGGCAAGTCTACTGAGTTGTACTTGAGTCCTTGTGGTCACCTGTGCATGAAGATTGACGAGTGGCCTGAGGAGCCGTTCGAGTGGCCGGGAGACTTCCCTTTCAAGAAGTACGGTAGACATGGACCGCCCGATGCAAGTCACCCCAACGCCTTTCCACCCGGCAGAGCGAGGCTTACAGCCATTGCAGATTTGAATCTAGCGCCCAGGCAACCGAATGCCTACTCAGGCTCGCCATCGGCCGGTGGATCCGCCCGAATGGCTTCTTCGCTGGCGCGACCTGATGCACCACCTGGACGAGTTCATCTACACGACGCAGCAGGCGGTGCTCTACTACTCGGCCGCAACGCTCGGCCCAACCTGAAGGACCGGATCCTCGCCGTGTACATGGAACCCGGCTCGGCTGACGATGATGACGACTCAGGCGGCCATGGCAGCCATGGCCGGGCTACAGATGAACACCTACCCGCGCAGCCCCGAGGAGTGCACTCACACACATGGCACGGGGACGCGGACTTACTCGGCTGCCGGGATGAAGATCAGGCTGTGCGACAGTTGCGGAATGAGATGGGCAATCACGGCCAAGGGCGAGGCGCTCCCGGCCACCCCCAAGGCAAATCCCAACGCCAAGACGCCCATGGGTCTCACCTACGTGCAAAAGCAGAAGCTCCTCGACAGCAAGCCTCGCAAAGCAAAGGCAAAAGCGGGAGTTCATGGAGGTTTGGCAGGGTCGTTACCGCCCTCATCGGCCTGCTCGCCGGCGCCGCTGCCAACTTCGAAGGCCCCGCCGCCTCCTCCACGACAGAGGGAGCCCAGTCCGAGTCAGACGCCGATGATGTTCCGGATGCATGGACAGCGACGAATGCCACCGAGACAATGGCACGGCGGCAAGCGCTCGGCAGCTCGGACGAGATGAGTGTGAACTCCGAGGCTCGTTGGAACACCCTGCGGAAGACTCAAAGACGAAGGCAAGTTCGCGACGAGGACCTGAACCCCAACAGCGGGTACATGAACGCCGAGGAGATTGCCATGGCGCAGGATCTCTACTTGGGGGAAGGCCAGGACGACGATCCGAACTACTGGGAGGAACGCATGGCCAGGGTCGACTGGGACGAGGACGACGCCCTGGACATGCCGCGAAATCTGTGAGTGAAGAGGAAACCGAGGACAATCCGTCTGCTCTGCATCCCACCAGCTCGGCAGACTTCCCTCTCGGCCCCGAGGATCGCGGATGCTTTGCCTTGAAGCCAGGCCAGCGAAAGCGCCTGGCCGGAGCAGCCAAGGCACTCTTCGATGTGTGGTCCGTGGAACAACAGCTATATCAACAACGTGTCCAGCAAGGTCGCAGGGTACGTCAGTGTCGCACGGACCTGGTGGAGATCTTCGGAGGCGAGGCTGCCATTAGCCAGGAGGCTTTGCGCAGTGGCCTTCGTGCACTTCAGCCCATCGACGAGGTCTACGGCCAAAAACTCAACACTCCCCAGGATTTCCAGGACCTCGAAAAATTACTTCGTCTGCGTCAACCTTACTTGGTGATTTGGGAGCCTCGTTGTACTTTGTGGTCGAACCTTCAGTACTTCAGCCACTCCCCCGAGGATTTGGACCGTCTCCGACAGCGAGAGCGAAAGTCGGTGGCATCCATGTGCAAGGTCATCGAGTCCCTCTACCAGAGCGGCATCCATTTCCTGCTGGAGAATCCGCTCCACACGCCTTTCTGGGAAACTCCGGAACTTCGACGATTACGAGGTCTCCCGGGAGTTCAACTCGGTGAAGGGTGCATGTGCGCTTTCAACTTACGAGATGCGCAGAGCAATCTACTCAAGCAGCCTACGGGTTGGCTGGGAAGTGTGCCAGAAGTGCTGGCCCAGCTATGTGTGGCTTGCCCCGGCAATCATGAACATGGACAATGTCTGGGAAGTAACAACACCCGTAAGGCACAGGTGTACACCCGGGAGTTGGCGAAAGCTTGTGTGAATGGATTGGTGCAAGCTCTCCAGCGGGAAGGAGATGAACGATGGTGTCAAAGCTGGACTTCCGAGGCTTCGCTCCCCGATGACCCAGCCCAGTGGATCAACGACATGCACTACGACCTCGCAGCTGCGGAGTTCGATAACGTGTGGGAGCCCCCTGGAGAACTACATTGCCGGGTCTACTTTCTCGATGTGAGTCGGCATCATGAGTCCTGGCAGCCGCTGTTGGAAGAGGCGGAAAAAACGACTGAAGAGCATGACCACGAGTTCGGTGACTATCAAGCCCTCACCTTTCTACGAGCAGGTCAAAGCCCTGGTGCCCTGGAAGCTCAAGAAGCTACAGATATTCCGGGCGCCGAAGCAGCGCCGCCTTCCTCAGGATGTGCTTCTTGAAGGTACGCAACATAGAGGGGCTGCTTTGTTGTTTAACGACGGCACCGTGTCAATCGAGGCTGAGGCTGTGGCCTCTATTCTGGAGTCTCCTTCGGGCAGATATCCCAAACCGGTGCGAGTAGCTGAGTAGCCGTGTACTTCTACGGCGATGCCCCCAGCACATCCTTGAATCCTGAACAAAATCTACAACCTGAAGCCCCTCGTCCACAGAACGATGTTGTGCAGCCGGACGCGGAGGACCAGATGAAACCGCATCAACCGGGATATCGAGACATCTCCTTCCCCGGTGCCAACATTCCCGACTGGGTTCAACAAGTTCTGCGGCGAGTGCATACGAATTTAGGGCACCCTCCCCGGGAGGTGCTGGTTCGCCAATTGGCAACAGCCGGCGCAAGTGACATCGCACTCAGAGGAGCTCGAGCTCTACGTTGTGAGACATGCTTGAGAGTCAGTCCTCCTCATCAACCACGCGTCTCTAAGGCCTTTCAGGCGAGACGCTTCAATGACAGGTTGTGTGCCGACGTGATCTATGTCAAGGACATTCGTGGCGGTACCCACGTCTTCCTCAATCTGGTCGATGACGCGACGTGCTACCAAGTAGCTCCACGTCTCCAGAGTCGCTCCGAGGACTGCGTCATTGCAACTTTGGTTGGAGGTTGGTTTCAGTACTTCGGACCTCCTGACGAAATGGCCATTGACGCCGAAGGAGCTTTCCGTGGCATGCGATTTGAAAATCTCCATGCCCAGCTCAATGTTGCCGTGCGATGCGTCCCGCCAGACAGCCATTGGCAATTGGGGAAGGCCGAACGCCACGGACAGGCTCTCAAGTACAACGTGCGCCGGCTCATCCACCAGTTCGCTGCACTCACGGTGCCCGAAGTCAATCTATGTGTCATCATGGCATGCTACGCCAAGAACAGATTGGTGCGGCGATCGGGAAGTTCGCCTGCCCAGTGGGTATATGGGCGAGATCAAAAACTTCCCGCCGCCCTCCTTAGTGACGGTGGTTCCATCGAGGCCGCGCAGTTGGTCAATGACAGCACGAGACTTATGCAAATCGAGGCGGTCAGAACCGAAGCGATGCGCAATCATCATACGTATGAAGCTCACGAAGCACTACGAGCAGCATTACTTCGGAAAGGCCGTCCTTACCGTGGTGCTTTCTACCCCGGACAGAAAGTGGCGTACTATCGCATGCGCACTGCTACTGGCGACGGAGAAGGGACAGCTGAGGGGTATAGGCAAGGTGTGGTGTTGGCCCTCGATCGCAACCCCAGCTCCAACGTGGCCGTGAACATATGGATTCGCAATGACCGCGGCCGCCTGGTGCAGTGTTCCCCAGAGCAATGCCGTCCAGTTTGTGGTGAGCAGGAGTGGTGGGCGCCCGACCCTTCGGACCTGGAGGTGCTTCAAAATTGTGACGAGGAGCTGCGTATACGTCCGCGTGCCTTTCGCACGCCTTCAGCCCGTCCAGCTCCTCAGGTCGATCGTGAAGTGCTTCAAGACTTGGAACAGGAGCATGCAGCAGCGCACCCTCACGCTGAAGCCGATCTGCCTGCTCAAACGCCAGCGATGAATGAAGATGATGCCCGCACGGTGCTGGACCCAGCTGGCAATCCAGTTTCCGAAGCGCCTATGTTTAGCCCGATGATGGTCATACCGCCCACTCCGAGATCGACGCCCGGTACCCCGCGAGCCCGAGCTAGGTCACGGTCGGCGGTGCGAGACAAGCCCGGACTACCCGAACAAGATCGACGCCCTTCAGATCTTGCACTTCCTGGGTCCCCTGAAGTACCAGAACCCCCAATTCAGGCTGAAGGATCAGATGTTGCCGTTCTCCCTCAACAGGGATCTGTGTTCGAAAGAGATGTGTGCGGATCAGATCGGACTTTTATACCCGGACAAGATCCCCCTTCAGAACGTGCACTTCCTGGGTCCCTCGGCAATAGCCGTAGATTGTCTACAGCGTCTTCTACCAGGCCGTTTTCCAGACAGACATCGCAGCAGGCTGGTCCCCTTGAAAGTATAGCCGAGTCTCAGGTCCCAGATGCTCGTGGTGTCAAGCGCGCCCCGAACGTTGGCATTGAGGAGTTGGGGGGGCCTTTTCTCGTAAAGATAAACCGGCAGCAGCTTCCAGCTCTTCAATGGCAGTGAGATCTTCGCTTTGTGAGCTTGAGCCAACGGCTCATCTTGTGTTTTGTCAGGACTGCGGCGAGCAGTACCGCATTTTTCCCAAGCAGTGTCCTCGATGTGGAGGCAGCCGCCCGGTGGACAACCCCCGAGATGTAGTCTCGTGGCTGGACGAGGTCAAGGAAAGAGAGGCATTCGATGCTTTGGTGGGCGTTCCCTTTGAGCGCAGGAAGACACAGCCTCTTGAGTACGGGCCCGAGCTACGACACGAGTTGGACTACTACCAGACACCGGGAACCTCCGCGACACTCACGTCTTCTACCACCTTTTCTTTCACAGGCATGCATCGCCTAGATGTTTACGCCGCCATGCGCGAGGACAACATCTGCGGCAAGGTTGGGATGGATCGCCCAGCGAAACGCCGCCGATCTACCAGCATGACGCCTTCCTCACGGCCTGTCATCATGTGATCCCCGAGCTCATGGTCGAAGACACTAGCTCGAGAAGGCAACGCATGGAGCCTCAGGCCTTATTAACGTCCGCGACCACTACCACCAAGACGGCTCTTTCTGAGCAGCTCGCTCGGTTGCTTCTTCGGCGGAAAGACTACAGTCATGACTCCTGCCAACAGCTCCTCGAGGTTGTGGACATGAAGCCCCCAGATCGACGCTGCTTGGCTTACCGGCGACGTCATTCTGGATCTCTTACCCTCGGGTACTACAGCCACGGCAACCACATGGGCGTGACTAGAGCAACGCATGCCCATGGCTACTTGACCAAGTACCTTAACAAGTACTTGCAGAGCCATGGAGTCCGAGGCCCCATTAGCAGCCTGTTCATCGCCCGCAACATAACTAGTTCGCTCCACCGCGACGTCCACAACAGCAAGGGCAGTTTGAATTGGCAAGTCACCCTCGGTGACCACGTGGGTGGAGACTTGTGGGTGGAGCTCCCCGAGAACGAGACCGCCGCCGAGGACTGCGAGCAAAGGAGCTTCGGAGGACAAAGACATTGGGGGGTTCGTTACAACACCCATCGCAACCTCACCAGCTTCGAGCCCGGTCGACTACATGGTTCGGACAAGTTCCAGGGCGAGCGCTACGTTTCACCGCGTACCAGACGCGCAACGCCGACATTGCGCCCGCGGACCACCTGGACTACCTCAAGAAGCTCAACTTTACTCCTTCATCGAGGAAGGTGTCGTTTCTGACTTCCACCTCAGCAAGCTCGGAGACCGCTGACGACTCCAATGCCCCGTCTCATGTTTCGGTGTTCCAGGCTTACCCTACAAAGCCTCAAACCAGTGCGTCCACCGAGACGGAGAAGGTGGTTGCTATGGAGTCTTCGTCTGAGAGCGAGGGCGAGGACGGCACCTTCGAGGCCAAGCGTGCGGCCCAGCAGGCCCGCAAGAAGGAGGTGCATTGGAAATCCATGAGTCCGGAAGAAGTCGAGCCCTTCGTGGAGGCCCTGAAAAAGGAGTGGTCCGAATGGGAACGATGGAGCAGCTGCAAGGCTGTGAGTGTGGCTCCAGGAGAGGTGGCGCCCCATCTCATCTTGAAAAGCAGGGTCTGCTATAGATGGAAACCGGTGCCCGAAGGCCAAAGGGCTAAAGCGAGAATCGTGATCGCGGGGTTCCGCGACCCGCATTTACCACTTCTTACCCGCGATGCCCCCGTCTTGGCAAGGACATCTCTGCATCTCTTGCTACAATGGGCAGCAAGCTTTAGGGTGTTGCTTTGGAATGCGGATTGTCGCTCGGCCTTTTTACAAGGGGATCCTGACACAGAACGTCCAGAGGCCATTTACATGCGACCTCCCCAGGATCCCGTTGCACTTCAAGCAGTTCCCCAGTGGGGCGATGCTCGGCTTCTGTATCGGTTGTCTGCACCGGTATATGGACAATCGAATGCGCCGAGACAATGGTTCAACCATGTCGTTAGGGTCCTGAGGAAACTCGGCTGGACACAGCACTCTCTTGATCAATGTCTGTTCATGCAGCGGAATGGTGACAAGGTCGTCGCTCTCTTGGGCATCCACGTCGACGACCTGATTGGTGGAGCCCTTGCCGGATTCGAAGAAACACTAAACAAGGTGGAGAGCAGCTTCACCTGGGGCTCACCCTGGTGCTCCGGCGAGTTCACGTTCGTGGGCAGGCACATCGAGCAATGGCCCGACGGCAGCATCACGCTGGACCAGGCCTCCTACGTCAACGAAGTCCCGGCTACTAAGGTCAAGTTGGACGACAGCATCCTGCTGCACGACCGCCCCGAGCTCGTCACCGAGTTCCGTTCCGGTATCGGATCGCTGCAGTGGCTCGCTGGGACGACGAGAGGTGACATAGTTGCGGACACCAGTTTACTGCAGAAGTCACCCAAGGACCTCACAGTGGCGGACTTGAAGGAGGTGAATGCGGTTCTGCGCTATGTTCGCGCTACGGCTGACTCTTGCATCAAGTTCGCTCCGGTGGACCCAGAGAAGCTCATCTTCGTGGCCTACGGGGATAGCGGCTTTGCGAACGCTCCTGGTAACAAATCCCAGGGTGGCTTGGTGATCACGATCACCGATCAGGAAGTTCTTACGCAGCCACGAGCCGCGTCGCTGGCTGATTGGAAAAGCTACCGCCACCAACGAGTCCTGCGGAGCACTCTGGCTGCGGAAGCATCGGCCCTGGACCGAGCCTACGACCACGCCCGGTTCATGGCTTTGGTCTGGAGTGAAATGATCAAGGCCGACTACGTGGCCACCATGAACGAGAGGCCCCTGGTGGAGGTCGTTCCCGTCACGGACGCAAGGTCGCTATGGGACGCCATCCACCGCTTGTCTACAAGTTTCACGGAGAAACGTGTGGAAATAGACATCGCTGCCTTGCGCCAGCAGTGTCGTGGGCTGAGATGGGTTCCGACAGAGCAGATGAAGGCCGATTGCATGACGAAGCGTTCGAGGCTCTTGAGGGATGCCTTCCGTCGATGGATGGCAGAGCCGTTCGTCACCTTGGTAGACAGCAAAGCACCAGGCGACTTAGTCACGGGTGCTGATGCCAACGCCGCATGGCGAGCGAAGTGATCTCGAGGCTTTGTAAAGATAAACCGGTGCTAAACTTAAGGTTCAGTGCACAGGTCCACAAGCCGTCGAGATCCTTCCTGCACGCCCGAAGGCTCACAGCGAAGGGTGTGCGCACGTCAGAAAGAGCCTTTGCATGACGCGTGTAGAGGTTGTCCTAAGATCCAGGCTCCACTACTTACCGTGTAATAGCTTTCAGATCGCAATAACAACACTAGTGCTTAGGTTTGCGGTCCTCCGTCAGGTGCTGGTGCAGGGATAGTGCTTCCGCAAAAGTGTGGAAACATCGCGAATGAGTGTGTCAACCACGTCAGTAAACAGCGACAAGACCGTGGCCAAGCCTGAGGCCTTGTGAACCCTAAACCCTAAATCCCACGTCCCAAGCCCTGATCCCTGAACCCCAAGCCCGTCCCAGGTTGCCGCAGTTCCGAGATATCTGACGCCGGCAGAAGCCCCGATGATTTCGTGTAGAATCCTGGACAGTAAGCAACAAATATTGTCATACGTATTTGTATGCATATGTATGTAGCGTATCTATGTATGTACGTATGTTTGTATGTATGTATGTATGTATGTATGTAGGTAGGTAGGTAGGTAGGTAGGTAGGTAGGTAGATTGGTATCTACGTATGTACGTATGTGTGTATGTATGTATGTATGTATGTATGTATGTATGTATGTATGTATGTATGTATGTATGTATGTATATATGTATGCATGTATGCATGTACACATGTAAATGCATATGTTTATCCATGCCCCATATTAGGACGCTCTGTTACTTTCGGGCTTTTCAGGGGTTCTAGGGCCTGTAGATTTCGGTTTTCCACGTTTGGGGTGTTCAGGTTCCAGCTTTGGGGCACTTTTCGGCTCAAGATGTCCTGGGTTCCCGGCTGTGGGGTGATGCTTTACTATAGGGGCCTTAATGATTACCTATATTAGTTTGGGGTTTCCTTACTATAATTATACTATAAAGGAGCCCAAAACCCGATTCTAGTTGTCTTTCTTTGGTCTTGGCTTCAGAGTTTCACGGTTCAAGGTGCAGGGCTTCGGGCCATCGGGGGTTTGCTCGAGTTCACGCTTCTGCGTTGAGGTGCAGGCTTGCGCAGTGTAAAACCCTAAACCCTAAGCCCTAAACCCTAAACCCGTACCCTTAAACCCCAAACCCCTAAACCCCTAAACCCTAAACCTTTAGCATTCTTGGATTTTTGATTTGGAACGCTAGTCATCGACGCGAATCCTCGTACAGCCCGCCAGAGCCCCAATTATAAGGGCCGGCATAAGTCGTATTCCTTAACCGAAGAGACCTACCTTTTTGGGGTTCCTTGTTATGGGTTCTATATTAGTTCTTTTAAAAGGTAGGTCTTTTGCTGGGCCACAGGTATTCCTTAGTGGAATATATTCAGCCTCCTTCTTCAAATCCATAGATCGCTTGCATCGTAAAATTCGTGGGCCCGCAATATCGTTTAGACAAAGAGTCGAGGTCGAGGGAGCCAGGGCATAAGCCCGCAAGGTAGGGGGGTAATATAGGTCGGCATAATCACCCGGACACTGCAACCCCAACCTTTCAAAAACATGTATATAAGGAAAAAATAACGAGGACCCCCATAAACCCTAGACCCTAAGCCCTAAACCCTCCCCCTCCAGTCCGGAGCGCACGAGTCGCGCGGCCCGTGGGCCATACAGCGTGCATTAATTAATCGTGGTTTTCACGATCTTCCGCCCGGGTCCCCTCCCCCTCCAACCCCTCCTCTCCAACAAACAAACCAGGATTTTAACCTGTCTGCCCTAAACCCAACCCTAAACCCTAAACCCCAAACCCTGAACTCTAAACCCCTAAACCCCGCTAAATCCCTACACCCTAAACCCCAAACCCTGAACTCTAAACCCGTCAGGGTTTAGGTAGGGGTTTAGGGCCCAGGAAGCCCCAGGCCCGCGCGAAGCCCAGAGCCTCCTAGGTCCGAGCTGAATAAGTTAGCAACATTTGTCGGTTTTTTAAAATAGGTTTTGTTTTTTTCTGGGTTTTGAGGTTTAGGGTTTAGGGGATCTGAGGTTTAGGGTTTAGGGGTTTAGGGTTTTGAGGTTTAGGGTTTAGGGGTTTGGGGTTTAGGGTTTTGGGGTTTAGGGTTAGGGTTTTAGGGTTCAGGCGTTCAAGGGTTTAGGGTTCAGGGTTTAGGGTTTTGAGGTTTAGGGTTTAGGGGTTTAGGGGCTTAGGGTTTAGGGCTTAGGGCTGTGGGGTTCAGTGGTTTAGAGGTTTAGGGTTTGGGGTTTTGGGGTTTAGGGGTTCAGGGTTTAGTGGTTTAGGGTCTAGGGATTAGGGGTTTAGGCTTTAGGGCTTTAGGGCTTTAGGGCTTTAGGGCTTTAGGGCTTTAGGGCTTTAGGGCTTTAGGGCCTTAGGGGTTTAGGGGTTTAGGGGTTTAGGGGATTATGCACGACGTCTGCA
>CAJNDV010036952.1:77702-88985 GCA_905221635.1 Symbiodinium sp. CCMP2456 | reverse complement strand
GGTTTAGGGTTTAGGGTTCCAGGTTCAGGGTTCCAGGTTCCGGGTTTCGGGTTTTCCGGGGTCCAGATTGAAGAATCGCGGTGTTTTGGCAGGATACCCGACGCCAGAACCCGTTTTGGGATAAGATTTTTGCAGAGTTGAGGGCGTAATTTTCAGTGTTCAGTTCACTGGTTCAAGGTGGACCGAAGGCTGCGATAATGCTAGAACGTAATTGGGAGAGGTCCGATATAGGGTCTGATAAAAAGCCTGAAAACTTAGTCATAGGATCTCTCTTTAAGGTCCTGATGTAGTTATACTCAAATCATTGTAATTAACCCCCCAAGCACAATTCTACGTATCATTAAGGATCCTACATCATATGATTGGAACTCTCTCAGGATTTGATTTTGCTTCATCTGTATGTGAAGGCTCCAGGTTTATCTAGAAACGGGTTCTGACTTGGCAGCCCAAGCGAGTATTCTTTGGGCATCAGGTGTAATTGAGATATTGTTCGGTCGGCGCTTGTGGTACTTCAGGATTCCTCTGTGATGTGTCTCTGTAGAGTTGTGCAATAAGACCCAGTCCTAGGTCTGTGTGTTTCCGCACCCTTTTTCCGTGAAGTTTGCGTCCTTCCTTAATGGGCTGAGCGCATGGGGCCAGAGGCCCGACTCTGCAGGAGCTCCCCCCAATCCCTACAAATGCAAACTCTCACGCCAACACTCTGCAAAGCTTCCCACGTTCCCTTTAGGCAGCAGTTTATTGAAATTCCAGGCAAAAAGAGTGCAAGGCCATGCAACACACGAAACCCATGACGCCGTGATACACAGCGACAGATACTGGGGTGTGATTTGTCTCTTGTCCCCGTGGTGCCCATGTCACTAGCAACTATGGAAAAGGGAAACTAGACGAAGCCCGAAGATTTCGAGCCGCAACCTAAGCCCTAATTCCTAAACTCTGAACCCTAAACCCGAAACCCCTAAACCCCTAAAAGGCTCCAAACCCTAAAGCTACCTTGCCTTCATGCAAAAACCCTGCAACACCCCCACATTCCTAACCAGCCCAAAGCCGAGACCCCCAAATCCCTGGACCTTGAGAGCCTGAAGCCCTGAAATTCTGGGGTTCAGGGGTTTGGGGTTTAGGGTTTAGGGTTTAGGATCTAGGGGGTTTAGGGGTTCAGGGTTTGCGGGTTTAGAGTTTAGGGTTTAGGATCTAGGGTTTAGGGGTTAGGGTTTGGGGTTTTGGGTTTAAGGCTTCGGCTTCCCATCTTCCGGGTTCCGACGTAGCTGCCGAGCCCAGAGGCGCAGAGGATGAACTCCGAAACGCCCCAAACCCCCAAGACCCAATACACCCCTAAGCCCTAGATTATGGTTTGGGGTTTAGGGGATTAGGGCTTAGAGTTTGGGGTTTAGGGGTTCAGGGCGTAGGGTTTGGGGGTTTAGGGGTGTGCCCTTAAAAAGCTTAAAGCCTTTCAAACCTCCAATCTAAAGCCTCCTGCGCCTTCGACCCTTCACCAGCCTCGTGAGGCAGCGATCCGGGCTATCCCCCAGGTCGTACCCTCGGAGGGCGACCTTTTAATAACAGAGCCACGGTTTAGAGTTTAGGGGTTAGGGTTTAGGGTTTAGGGTTTAATTCATCACAGTAATAGTAAGAATAACAACAACAGCACTGGCAATAGCACCAATAATAGTGATCAGATGCATAATCGTACCAATAGTATGAGCATCGACATATGTGGCACGAACATGTTTGGATGTTTATGCTGGTGGGGTTTTTGGCTCCAGGGTTTAGGGCTTAGGGTTTAGGGGTTAGGGGTTTAGGGGTTTAGGGTTTAGGGGTTTAGGGTTTAGGGGTTTAGGGGTGTGGGGTGTGTAGGATTTCTGAATTAGGATTTCAGTTTTTTTTGGGTCAGGCTGCGTTCGTGTTTAACTTGTTTGGCGGCGGTTCTGCTGGGTTGTCAGTAGGTCAATAGGATGCCTTCAACCAAAAACCGCTTCTCGAATCCTTGTAGCAAACATTGTAACGCTTTATAGGAACCCTTTGTAGAACCCTCGCAGAAGCCTCGTACTTGCAAAGTGTCGAAAGAGGAATGCTAGATTTGTTCGGTTCTTTTGAGCCCCACCCCCTTAACCTAAGCTCCACGCCCCGCTTCAGACCCCAAGACCCTAAACCCATGGACACTAGGGCTTACGCCGTAAGCCCTGAACTCTAAACCCTAGACACAAGACCGACACCCTTAAACTTTGAAAGCCGAAAGCCCTTTAAACTAGCTTCCCGAGTCCGAACCCAGTGAACTCACCGAACAACAACCCGTGGGCACCAGCCAAAATGCCAGGGAACAGCCGCAGCTGCAAGTAGTTCAGGACTCAAGGTTCAGAGTCTTTTCCTGCAATTCAGAAGACGCCCTTCCATCTCCTTGAGCCTTTAAACAGTTCGAAAGACCTTCCCAGCTGAACCCGAGAAGCCTCACAGCTGCATCCCAAACTGGGCACCCTGTAGCTGACTACTAACCCTAAACCCTAAACCCTAAACGCTAAACCCTAAACCCTAAACCCTAAATCTTCTAGCTTCCCAGGTGGCTCACCGATTCTCCCCCCCCCTCCCACAGAAAGCCTGAAACGCACAGCCGGATGATCTTGCTGCCCCGAAGCCCGAGTTGGGGTCGAGGGGTTTAGGGGCTTTGGCTTTAGGGTTCTTAGTCGATCCTCGCTTCGACCCACAGCCATGGGAACTCAAGACGGAAGTCAACCCCAGCCCCCTGGCAGCAGTTTATTCATCCGAGCCTCCGTTGCCTGCTTCAATCAGGGCTTAGGGTTTAGGGTTTAGGGTCCCTTATCAAGTTCTGGAACCTTAAGCCCTAAGCCCTAAACCCTTTGTCAAGGGTTTGGGGTCCTAGGGCTTTGCGAGTTGGGGTGTGCGAAGATAGTCAGTTTTTTGTATGTATGTATGTATGTATGTATGTATGTATGTATGTATGTACGTACGTACGTATGTATGTATGTATGTATGTATGTATGTATATATATATATACATATGCATAAATATGTATACTGTATATACATTTATACATTATATATGTTTGTACACACATATTTGTCTATCTATCGACATATTCTAGATCCGGGCCCCTTTTTTCAAGTGTTTTCGACATGGTCGAGACGTGGTATTTTGAAGATCAAGCAAGACACCGGAGTCAGAGAATAATCCGTAGAAGAATGGCCGGCATCTTGCTTTTGTAAGGCGTAGGGTATCCGAACCGTTCCGCCCCTGAGGCTATGTGGCATACCCATGCTGCTTCGGCTGCAGTTTTCGGAGGGTTAAAACCTTGGGCCAGGCTTCAGGTTTGGTGCCGTGGGAACAGCGATTCAGTGTCTCAGGCAGATTTCCCAAGGTTTAGGGTTTAGGGTTTAGGGTAACCCTGCCTAACTAAGCGACTTAGTAACTCCAAGTCTTGTGGATCTTGCTTGATGGCTCTGCAGTGCGGGCTATAGGTATCAGCCCGAGGTTCTCCCTTGCATGACGCTGTCGAGCGCTAGAGCCCAAAGCGCACTTGCAATTCTCCTTCTGAGATATAGTAACTGTAACTAACTGGCGAGATAGCAGTGTATGGAGTATAACTTTATAACGATCTATGAGCTTGCCCAAACCCTAAACCCTAAACCCCACAACCCTAAACCCTAAACCCCTAAACCCTAAACCCTAAACCGTAATTGTAGACCAGTTTACTACGGCCCCCACCCAATCCTGCAAGGCCTGCGGACCAGCTTCTAGTTCTGACCCGCCACCAAGCTTAACTCCAAAGGAAGAAGGAGATGCAGAGATCACGAAGGAGTCAGCAGCTGTGCCAAAACCCCAAGCCCTAATAAACCCTAAACCCTAAACCCTAAACCCTGAACCCTAAACCCTAAACCCCTAAACCCTAAACCCTAAACCCTAGACCCTAAACCCTAGACCCTACTACAGGGAAGCCTCGTTAAAGCTGTTTCACGATCCCCGGGCTAGCCTTGAATGCCAAACCCTGAACGTCCCGAACCCGAAACCCCAAGCCGTTAAGGGTTTAGGGTTTAGGGTTTAGGGTTTAGGGTTTAGGGTTTAGGGTTTAGGGTTATAGGAAGCTTCTTCGGAAGCCTTCTAGGGGCCGTTTTAGGAACACTTCTAGGGTTTGGGGTTTGGGGTTTAGGCCGTCTAGGAACCGTTTTAGGAAACACTTCTAGGACGCTCTCTAGGAGCCCTTATTGCGGAGTTTTGGTAGAGCCCGTCTTTTCAGATCTCTCCCAAGGAAGTGGGTGTCGCTCCTGATGCTGGTGGCGCAGACCGTCAGCGTCGTCTTCGCCATGCGGCTGTCCCGGACGCGGGCCACCGAAGGCCCTGGTCACGTTCGGGTTCGAAGTTCCCTTTTTTTCAGGGCATGAAGGGGTTCCTTTAAGGCTTCCTGTAATGGGTCTTATATTCTTTGAGGGGTCTGATACAGGAACCTGATGAAGAAGCCTCGGGTCTTTCTTTATGGTTCTTTATATGGATGCAAATATTCTTGGGGTCTTTATATGGATACTAATATTCTTGGGGTTTTAGGACCGGGTTTCTTAATCAGGCTCCAACACTAAGAGGACTTCGCGCATCCCGAGTGTTCATGGCTTGCTGTCTCATCACGAAAGCTTAGGACTTGCCAAAACCTTTTTGGTGTCGAGTTTAACCCCAAACCCTAAACCCTGAACCCCAAAATCTACACCAAAACCCTAAACCTTAAAACCCTCAAACCCTAAACCCCTAAACCCTAAACCCTAAACCCCAAAATCTACCCCAAAACCCTAAACCTTAAAGACCTTCGAGTCGAGGGCCCAAAGGAGAGGTACCCACTTGGAGGAGGTCCTTCGGGTTCAGAGCAGTCAGGAAGGGTCGGAGCACCCAAGAGCCAAGAGGGTTTAGGGTTTAGGGTTTAGGGTTGAGGGAGCCACCAAGTAATAAAGGTGCCTGAAGAATTTGGTGAAACTATACCTCGGTATGATCACCGGGGCCTGTACCCTAAACCCTAAACCCTGAACCCTCAACCCTAAACCCTAGTAAGAGCCGACCTGAAGCCTGACGCAGAAATCCTGCATGGTGTCTGGGATACGATTGCAGGAACTTCGTAGCTACGTTGGCACCCGAGCCTCTGCCTAATGCCACAAGGCCGTGAGAAAACTTAAGCCTCTATCGCTGGCTTCTGCAATTCTGTAGAACATCCCCGAACCTTAAACCTAAACCCTAAGCCCTGAACCCCAAACCCTAAACCCTGAACCCAAAACCCTAAACCCTGAACCCAAAACCCAGAACCCAAAACCGTCGGGTATTCCCGGGTTTTGCCCTAGACCCTAGCTCCCGTTTTCTCACATGTTCCAATTTCTGCACCCCAGCTTAGAGGTTTTAGTGGTTTCGGGCTAAGCCCTTAGATTGGAATTGTCCGATGGACAGGAGCTTACGAGTAACCCTCACGTATAGTACCCCTAGTAGGCAGTATCCCTTACAGTACCCCCTATGGTAACTTTCAAACTAAGAGTACTCATGCGAAAGCATCAGCTCATCTCATCTGCGATTCTTCGGAGTTTCAGAGATTGAGGGGCGCGACTATGGAATCCTGAAAGTAGGATTCTGAGAACAAGGAGGCCCCCCCAAACGGTTTAGGGTTTAGGGTTAGGGTTCAGGGGTTTAGGGTTTAGGGTTCAGGGTTTAGGGTTTAGGTTCACCCAGATTCCCTAAACCCTAAACCCTAAACCTTAAACCGGCGCCGTCCTGGGGCAGGGCCGCGGTATCTCAACACCACGGCCGTGTTCTTCTCGGAGGCTCCATGGTGTTTCGGTTTCGGACGGAACACAGGGATGACGCTTCCAGGGTTAGGGCGTTTGGGGTTTAGGGTTCAGGGTTTAGGGTTTAGGGGTTTAGCTTCCAGGGTTAGGGGGTTTGGGGTTTAGGGTTTAGGCTTTACGGTTTAGGGTTTAGCTTCCAGGGGTTAGGGGGTTTGGGGTTCAAGGTTTACAGTGGTAAAGGGGTTTAGGGCCAACAAGATGTAGGTTTGAAAGGGCTAAAAGGGTTTAGGGTTAAAGAGGTTTAGGGTTCAGGGCGAAAAGGTTTTTTAGTAGGGTTTAGTGTTAACGAGGCTTTCGGGTTAAGGCTTGTCAGCGATTCGATGCTTGCGACGACGATGGCGCCGACGACGGACGATGACAACGACGACGACTACGATGACCTTGCCGGCCAGGAGAATTGCTATCTTTTGTTGGTGTCTTGTCATAGTTCTTGCATGCTCTTTTCGCCGACCGCATCTTCTTCCCGTTGTCGCCAGGGGCATTTCGGTCGTTGAGGCAGCGCAGAGCGAAGTCGAATCCTACTCCTAAAATACCCTAAACCCTAAACCCCAAACCCCTAAACCCTAAACCCTAAACCCCTAAACCCTAAACATCCCGAAAGCTTTTGGGCTCTTAACCGTAAGCCCTGACCATCTGAGAGGGTCTGTGGACAGATATCCTTCCCTTCCAAGGCTCGGCTTACTTCTAGAGACGCCAATTTCTGCAAAAAGTTCCCGAGCCAGGGTTTAGGGTTTAGGGGTTTAGGGTTTAGGGTTTTACGGGCGGAATGAATACAATTGGGGGTTTGGGGCATCTTATAGTACATTTATCATGAGGAACCCTAAGGAACAATAAGATAAGTAGACGGCCGCAGAAAGTTTTCGAACTATATCCCCAACTCAGGGGGATGTTGGACCCCCCCCCCCCACCCCACCGAAACCTATCAACCCTGAACCCTCAACTGATTCTGTGCCGGAGTCTCCCAGACCCTAATCCTGACTCCGTCACACTTGGAAGCCTCTGGATTCACGGTTTAGGGTTTAGGGTTTAGGGTTCAGGGTTTAGGGTTTAGGGTTTAGGGCCGAAACTTCGCAGAACCCTTCCATCTCCGATGTCCCAAAGCCCTGTGCCCTAAACACTGGAATCTTGAGCTCTTCTTTGAAGCGCTTCTGAGACCACGGGGGATTCTAGGGCTTAGGGTTTCGGGTTGAGGGTTTAAGGGTTCAAGGGTTTACGGGCTTAAGGGTTTAGGTAAAAGCCATGGAGGCCTCTTAGCTAAATCGCAAAGGGAAACCTTGGACCCTGCACCCAAAAGACCTGAAGCCCGCCTCCAAAGCCCAAAGCCTCAAAGCAAACCCGAAACCCTCAAACTTAAATGCCTTGCCCTAAACAGTATAAACCTTCATCCCTCAACCCTAAGCATTTTATCCCTGAACCTGGAATCCCAAGACCTCAACCACGCTGGCTTTTCAACCTGAGGTTCTGAAGCTCCTCTGCAGCTTCGTCTTCCTCAGCCACGAGCAGGGCAACGTCACCTCGGCGGCGCGGACGGTCGCGAAGACTTTCACAAGGAGTCTATGGATCTTTCGACCTATCGACTTCTTGAGCTTTCGGGTTAGGGTTTAGGGTTTAGGGTTTAGGGTTTAGGGTTATATCGACCGAGCCATCTGTTTTCGGATCCTCTATCTTTCCACCTACCTGCCCATCTATCTTCGGGCCTGGACACTGAGTAATGCTACCCCTTTACATGTCCCTAAAACAAAAATATGTACACACACACACATACCACAGATGCATACATATACACACACACACATATCTATGTTTGTTTATTATAGTACCCGGGCCGACGCAAACCAGCGTAATGAGCTTTCTTGAGACCACGATATAATAACCCTAACCCTAAACTCTAAGCTTGCACCCGGACTCCACCACCCTTTCCAAACCCACAAAAAGAAGGCTATTCCTCAAACCAAGTAGGCTTTCTGGATAAGGGATCTGGAGTCGAGGGAGCGTCGCGTCGCAGGGGATAGCAGGGGATAGCCCTAAACCTTGAACATTCCTTGAAGCCTAAACCCTAAACTGGTCCAAGACCTCAATTAAACCCTAAACCCTAAACATCCTTTAAACCAGGAGCCATAAAGCCGTAACCCTAAACTTAAAAACCCAAGCCCCAAACCCGAAACGCTCCCGTGCAGGAGTGGCATTGAACTCCTCAAGGTCAGCGTGCCCTCGCTGCTGTACACGGCCTAAGCCTCGGTGTATGCAAACGAGGAGAAAATGGGATGTTGGCGTTTTTTGGGGAATTTCGCAAGGGTGTTGTGTAGGGTTTTGGGGCTTTATGCGTGTTTTGCAGAGTTTTTGGGATTGTTACAAGGGCTTTACAGAAGGATCTTATCTTATCACAAGGGTCTGTAATACATGTCTTAGGGTCCCGTAATCTAGTCAAGGTACAATATTTCCTTTCAAACCCCCTACTTGAATCATTTTTTCAAGCCCGCCAGCGCCAACACACCAGATATTCCTCTTCATCATTATGCGTGACTATCCATGATTACACGATATATATATATATACACACACACACATCTAACTTCGTATTTGTTCTTGTACATTATTGCGTTTTGTTACCTGCTATTATGCTTTTATACTGTATTGTTATATCTTGTTATTTGTTATATCTCGGGCATATTTTGGCATATATGAGTATGTAACTGTATATATTAGTACATATTAGTATCAGTATGCATTAGTGTCATTAGTGTATATATAGATGTATTGGTGTGTCTGTCTGTCTGTCTGTCTGTCTGTCTGTCTGTCTGTCTGTCTGTCTGTCTGTCTGTCTGTCTGTCTGTCTGTCTGTCTGTCTGTCTGTCTGTCTGTCTGATTGTCTGTCTGACTGTCCGTCTATATGTATGTATGTATGTATGTATGTATGTATGTATGTAGGTATGTATGTATTTATGTATGCATGTAGGTGTGTATGTATGTATGTATTTATGTATGTATGTAGGTGTGTATGTATGTATGTATTTATGTATGTATGTATGTATGTATGTATGTATGTATGTATGTGTGTATGCGTGTATATTTGTATATGTTTCTGTTATTGTACATGGTTATATACCGTATATGCTATGAGCAGCTCCAGAATGAAAGGTCCAGAACCCTAAACCCTAAACCCTAAACCCTAAACCCTAAACCCTAAAGGTCCAGAACAACCTGCTCTTCATTAGCCTCTCCAACCTCAGCGGTGCAGTGCCTCCTAGCCGCAGGTGTTCTTTGGGTTTAGACTTCTAGGGGTTTTGTGTTGCAGATCTCCAGCGGTTTTTAGGATTTAGGACGTTAAGCATGTTTGAGGGCTTTCAGGCTGTTCAGGTTTGGGCTTAACCTGAGCTTCTTCGGGTTTCAGACCTTCAGACTCTACGGGTTTTGGGAGGGTTTTCTGGGTTTTCGGGGCTTAGCCCTGCCCGACGAGCTTCTTGCGGCGGTTAGCTGTACTGAGCTCCACCTTCAATCGCCTTGTGCTCGAAATGTCCCAAACCCTGAACCCTTAACCCTAAACCCTGATCCCTGAACCCTGAAGCCTAAAGCCCTAACCCCTGAACCCTGAACCCTTATCCCTGAACCCTAAACCCTAAATGCCAGCCGCTCCGCAGAGCTCAGGTACCAGGTGACCTACCAGCTGAAGATCTTGACCACCGCCGTACTCAGCGTCATCATCCTGGGCAAGGACGCAGTGTATAGCAGACCGTCTGTTGTACAGATCGTAAGTCACCTAAGCCGGTGTGTTTATCGAGTTTTGCAGGAGATTGTTATGCGCTAAGAGTTTGCAAGCGCTTTGGCACAGTGCATGTCTTGCTTCATGATTCGTGGGGTTCATTTCACTGGACTGTACGATCATAAAGACATTCTGGGAGAACGGTGCTGCTACTACTACTACTACTACTACTACTACCACTACCACTAGCACTACCACTACCACGACCACTACCATGACCACTACCACCACTACCACTACCACAACCACGACCACTACCACTACCACTACCACTACCACTACCACTACCACTACCCCTACTACGACGACGACGAAGACGACGACGAAGACGACGACGATGACGACGACGACGAGTACTACTACTACACGCGACACCCAACCAAAAGAATTCGCTGTTCAGGCCCCTTTGCCGTCCCTTTTGACCGGCAGTCTTGGGATACTTGACCTTTCGGAGGTAAGGATTGCGGGACTTTTTTGTTGGGCCTGGGTTTACTTGATCCTTCTGTATGGCTCCTGAAAACTTGAAATCTTTTCGTCTATGTACCCTAAACCTCGAACCCTAAACTAAACCCTAGCAAGTCTGCCCCAGCCTTTGACCCTTTGAGAGGTTGTCCCGGCGATAGGACCTTCATCGCTGCAGAAACTTTGGACCATAAGCGTAAGTCTACACCCAAACAAGAGTATACCCCATCTCCAGCACTGGGCATCCTTTACTCTTTGTAACCCACCTTTCTTGTACCGTATTCGCAAGCCTCGCTATATGTTTACGCCTGTTGCTGGGAAACAGATTTCGAGCCTCTTAAACTGTGGGCTCTCTGGGAGCCGTGTGCGGATAAACATCCAACATACCACAAAAAACACACACAGCATACTATACTACAATACACTACGATATATATATATATATACACTATATTATACTAGAATGTCCCATGGTGTACCTGTAATATGTATACCCAACAAATGTCTTCACACACATACTTAATAATACACTACACACCACCGAAACCCAAGATTCTCCTATCAGTCTCTTGGGCTGGAGAAGTGGTGCATCCCGGCTGCCAAGCTCGGAACTCCGGAGACAGCTGGGTTAAGGATTTAGGATTTGGGGCTAAGGATTTAGGATTTGGGCTTCTTTTGAGTTTAGGGTTTAGGATTTGGAGTTTAGGGTGTAGGATTTGGGGGCTTCGGGTTTGTATTGTAAAGGGGGATGGTTTGGAGTTTGCTGGATTTCGATGCTTTTCGGCGGGTTTGCGCCGAGGGCGACGAAGTACCGTAGTTCCCCTTGGGTTCCTTCAAGGGGTCGTTTTCTCGAGCTGGGTCTACAAGGGCTACTATACGGGTTTCAACGAGGGTTCAACATGGGAGGCTTTAAGCATGTTGTAGTGTATTTGCATAAAGCAACCCTGCAGAGTAATGTTGGTGATTGAATTATCCTGGCTTCCATGCTAGATCATATCGTACGAAGCAAGGTCTTCATTGCCAATAGGGCTGGCAGGAAAACTTTAAATTCTAAATGTAGGCAGCAGGGTTAATGTTGTGAGTATCCCTAGCAGGAAGAAGTCCCAACATGCACTTGTAGGCATCGGTGCACTTCCTTGGATCCCGGAGCCATCAGCCAGAAACCCTAAACCCCACACCCCAAACTCCAAACCCAACCTAAAAACCTAAAAACACCAAAGCAGTACCAGGAGCTTACACAA